>SJYX01021309.1:87446-228135 GCA_006410675.1 Oreotragus oreotragus | reverse complement strand
AAAGTGAAAGAGGAGAGCGAAAAAGTTGACTTAAAGCTCAACATTCAGAAAACGAAGATCATGGCATCCACTCCTATCACTTCATGGGAAATAGATGGGGAAACTGGAAACAGTGTCAGACTTTATTTTTTTGGGCTCCAAAATCACTGCAGATGGTGACTGCAGCCATGAAATTAAAAGACGCTTACTCCTTGGAAGAAAAGTTATGACCAACCTAGATAGCATTTTCAAAAGCAGAGACATTACTTTGCTGACTAAGGTCCATCTAGTCAAGGCTATGGTTTTTTCCAGTGGTCATGTATGGATGTGAGAGTTGGGCTGTGAAGAAGGCTGAGCTCTGACGAATTGATGCTTTTGAGCTCTGGTGTTGGAGAAGACTCTTGAGAGTCTCTTGGACTGCAAGGAGATCCACCCAGGCCATTCTGAAGGATATCAACTCTGGGATGTCTTTGGAAGGAATGATGCTAAAGCTGAAACTCCAGTACTTTGGCCACCTCATGAGAAGAGTTGACTCATTGGAAAAGACTCTGATGCTGGGAGGGATTGAGGGCAGAAGGAGAAGGGGACGATCGAGGAAGAGATGGCTGGATGGCATCACTGACTCGATGGACGTGAGTCTGAGTGAACTCCTGGAGATGGTGATTAACAGGGAGGCCTGGTGTGCTGCGAATCATGGGGTCGCAAAGAGTTGGACACGACTGAGCTACTGAACTGAACTGAACTCTTAATTCCCCCTGCAACATGCCTGTGACTGTAACTCTGACTAGTATTGTAGCCATAAGCATATATGGCTGTTGAGCACTTGAAATGTTGCTAGTCTGGATTGACATTTGGTATAAGTGTAAAATGCACAGAGGCTTTGCAAAGACTTAAAGAATATAAAATATCTAATTCATTTTTATATTGATTACATGTTGAAATAATGTCTTGGATATATTGAGTTAAAGAAAATATATTATTACAATGGAGTTTTTCTTGTTCAGTTGCTAAGTCGTGTCTGACTGTTTGTGACATTGTGGACTGCAGCATGCCAGACTTCCATGTCCTTCACTATCTCCTGGAGTTTGCTCAGACTCATGTCCTTTGGTGATGCCATCCAATTGAGTTTACTTGTTTGTTTTTACTTTTTTAAATGTGGCTTCTAGAAAACTTAAAATTACATATATGACTTGTGTTATATATCTAACAGAGCTGATTTAGTCTGTTAAAAATTCAGCTGCCTTCTGAGATAACACATTTCATCTTTGAATACATGTCACTATTAATTTTTTTCTTCCTATTTTTATATGTATCTGTCTTTGATATTTGCATTCAGGTATTCTCATTTACTCCCTAGGACCAAGAAGATAAGTCTGATTTCTCTTTTTAATATTATTGCTTCGTAGTTTGAAGACAGCTATCTTTTGTTGTGACTTTTAGTCTTTCCATTTTCTTTAACAACATTTATATGGTAGGGAGTCATATCCCTCCAGCCATTTTTACTCTCCTTTGAACTTCATTTGGTACATATCCCTGCTAATACCAGGACTGAAATGAATATCTTGTGATCTTAAAATTGCAGATTGAATCCATCTTTTGTGACCTTCTATGTGCTATATAAATAAGTTAATGAGGCATAAAGTTAAGTTACCTTTTAGGGAAACCTTAATTCTTATACTGACATAGAGAGTATAGTGTCAACTCAGATGTTTCTACCATTTCCACTTGTGCTGCCATTATTTTATCTTGCTTCTTCAGGATTGTTATTATTTTTTAAATAGACATACTTGAGTGGGTGAAATGTGTCCCTCCTCCTCATTTGCAGTCCCATTTTATAGTTGTGTCCTTAACTGAAACTTTATCTTTTAGATTGTGGTTTGAGGGTGGGAAAAAGGACGTGATTTGGATCCATATATTTCTGTAGCAGATTTCATTTGGGTTCTTAATGTGTAATATAAAGTATTAACTTTTTCAGCTTTTATCATGTGTATAATTAAAGTGTATCTTTTGTTTTCATCACAATATTAAATAATGTTCAGTTCAGTTCAGTTGCTCAGTTGTGTCCGACTCTCTGCAACCCTGTGGACTGCAGCTCGGCAGGCCTCCCTGTCTATCACCAACTCCTGGAGTTTACTGAAATTCGTGAGTCGGTGATGCCATCCAACCATCTCATCCTCTGTCGTCCCCTTCTCCCCCTGCCTTCAATCTTTCCCAGCGTCTGGGCTTAATTAAGGATGGATTCTTGTGGTATATAATTTTGCTGAAGTTGATATACAACTAATCAGCTATTAATTCATCTTATTTTATTAGTCCTCCAGTTTTTATTTCTCTGCCTTGCCCCTGTTCACATCATGATTGAAATCTTGACTGAATCATCTCGTATAATTTCTTTGCAGTCTAATGAATATGTCAGAAATGGAAAATAAGATCTGATTTATAAAGAAGAAAAACCCACACTAACTTGTGAATGACTTCATTTTCTCTGTTTGATTTTTTTTTTTTTATGAAAATGCTTTAGGTTTCTTAATAATAACTTTGGAAAATAGAAATAATATAAAAGTGAATTACCCCCAAATCCAGTTTGCAAAATATAACCAGTGTTAAAATTTGTATGTATCTTCTTTTTGGCTTTTTTCTTTGTCAGCTTAAAAAATTTTGATAGTGGTGCATCGTTACTCTTCTCTTGGGTAAATAGTTCGCCTAAGTTATAGGTAGGTATACATGTAACTTCTTAAGAAATTGCCAAACCATTTTGTAACATAAATGTTAACATTTATGTTCCCATCAAGAGTGTGTAAAAATTTTTAGTAGTTTCACATACTAACTCCTGGGATGGCCGCTCTTAGTAATTTTAGCCATTCTAGTGGAATAACTAGTGGATAAAACATTGTGATTATAATTGTCATTTTACTAATGAGTAATGTCTTCCACTGGAGAAATGAATGGCAAACCACTTCAGTATTCTTGCCTTGAGAACCCCACGAACAGTATGAAAAGGCAAAATGATAGGATACTGAAAGAGGAATTCCCCAGGTCGGTAGGTTCCCAATATGCTACTGGAGATCAGTGGAGAAATAATTCCAGAAAGAATGAAGGGATGGAGCCAAAGCTAAAACAGTACCCAGTTGTGTATGTGACTGGTGATAGAAGCAAGGTCTGATGCTGTAAAGAGCAATATTGCATAGGAACCTGGAATGTTAGGTCTGTGAATCAAGGCAAATTGGAAGTGGTCATACAGGAGATGGCAAGAGTAAACGTCAACATTCTAGGAATCAGCGAACTAAAATGGACTGGAATGGGTGAGTTTAACTCAGATGACCATTATATCTACAACCGCGGGCAGGAATGCCTCAGAAGAAATGGAGTCGCCATCATGGTCAACAAAAGAGTCCGAAATGCAGTACTTGGATGCAATCTCTAAAATGACAGAATAATTTCTGTTCGTTTCCAAAGCCTTGACTTTATAAATATATACATTTCATCAAACCATTTCTCTGTGTATTCCTGTTAGTAGTACTTGCTGGAGTAATACCATGTATAAATCCATTGCTTTTTGGTTATAACTAGTGATACAGTGGCACCCCACTCCAGTACTCTTGCCTGGAAAATCCCATGGACGGAGGAGCCTGGTAGGCTGCAGTCCATGGGGTCACGAAGAGTCGGACATGACTGAGCGACTTCACTTCACTTTTCACTTTGATGCATTGGAGAAGGAGATGGCAACCCACTCCAGTGTTCTTGCCTGGTGAATCCCAGGGACCGGGGAGCCTGGCGGGCTGCTGTCTCTGGGGTTGCACAGAATCGGACATGACTGAAGCGACTTTGCAGCAGCAGCAGCAGCATGTGCATATCTGAGGTTGTTGATATTTCTCCAAGCAGTCTTGATTCCAGGTTGTGATTCACCCAGCCAGGCATTTTAGATGATGTACTCTGCATAAAAGTTAAATAAGCAGGGTGACGATATACAGCCTTGATGTACTCCCTCCTACCATCTTGCTGGGCCTTCTCCTTTGCCCTTGGACGTGGGGTATCTTTTTTTGGTGGGATCCAGCATTCTGTTGATGGTTGTTCAGCAGTGAGTTGTATTTGTAGTTCTCACAATAGTTAGAACTGGACATAGAACAGAATAGAGGAAAACAATAGAATGGGAAAGACTAGAGCTCTCTTCAAGAAAATTAGAGATACCTAGGAAACATTTCATGCAAAGATGGGCACAATAAAGGACAGAAATGGTATGGACCTAACAGAAGCAGAAGATATTAAGAAGAGGTGGCAGGAATACACAGAGAACTGTACAAAAAAGATCTTCATGACCCAGATAATTGCTATGGTGGGATCACTTACCTAGAGCCCAACATCCTGGAATGTGAAGTCAAGTGGGCCTTAAAGCATTACTGTGAACAAAGCTACTGGAGGTGATGGAATTCCAGTTGAGCTATTTCAGATCCTAAAAGATGATGCTGTGAAAGTGCTGCTGTCAATATGCCAGCACATTTGGAAAACTCAGCAGGGGACTCAGAACTGGAAAAGATCAGTTTTCGTTCCAATCCCAAAGAAAGGCAATGCCAAAGAATACTCAAACTACCACACAGTTGCATTCGTCTCACACACTAGCAAAGTAATACTCAAAGTTCTCCAACCCAGGCTTCAACAGTACGTGAACTGTGAACTTCAGATGTTCAAGCTGGTTTTAGAAAAGGCTGAGGAACCAGAGATCAAATTGCAAACATCTGTTGGATCATTGAAAGAGCAAGAGAGTTCCAGAAAAACATCTACAAGCTGGAAAATTCTTAAAGAGGTCGGCATACCAGACCATGTGACCTGCTTCCTGAAAATTTGTATGCAGGTCAAGAAGCAACAGTTAGAACTGTACATGGAACAACAGACTGATTCCAAATTGGGAAAGGAGTACGTCAAGGCTGTATACTGTCACTCTGCTTATTTAACTTATATGCAGAGTACACCATGGAAATGCTGGGCTGTAGGAAGTACAAGCTGGAATCAGGATTGCCGGGAGAAATAACAGTAACCTCAGATATGCAGGTGACACCACCTTTAACGGCAGAAAGCGAAGAACTAAAGAGCCTGTTGATGAAAGTGAAAGAGGAGAGTTAAAAAGTAGGCTTAAAACTCAACATTCCAGAAAATGTAAGATCATGGCATCCAGCCCCATCACTTTCATGGCAAATAGGTGGGGAAATAATGGAAATAGTGACTGATTTTATTTTCTGGGGGGCTCCAGAATCACTGCAGATGGTGTTTGCAGCATGAAATTAAAAGATTCTTACTCCTTGGAAGAAAAGTTATGATCAACCTAGACAGCATATTTAAAAGCAGAGACATTACTTTGCCAACAAAGGTCCATCTAGTCAAAGCTGTGGCTTTTCCGGTAGTCATGCATGCATGTGAAAGTTGGACTGTAAAGAAAGCTGAGTGCCGAAGAAGTGATGCTTTTGAACTGTGGTGTTGGAGAGGACTCTTGAGAGTCCCTTGGACTTCAAGTAGATCTAGCCAGTTATCCTAAAGGAAATCACTCCTGAATGTTCATTGGAAGGACTGATGCTGAAGCTCCAATATTATGGCCACTTGATGTGAAGAAGTAACTTGTGGTAAAGACCCTGAATCTGGGAACGATTAAAGGCAGGAGGAGAAGGGGATGACAGCAGATGAGACGGTTGGATGGCATCACCAGCTCTATGGACGTGAGTTTGAGTAAGCTCCAGGAGTTGATGATGGACAGGGAAACCTGGCATGCCGCAATCAATGGGGTAGCGAAGAGTTGGACACAGCCGAGTGACTGAACTGAGCTGTATGGTAGTTTGAATATTATTTGGCACTGCCTTTCTTTAGAATTGGAGTGAAAACTGGCTTTGCCATTCCTTTGGGCATTGCTGAGTTTTTCAAATTTGCTGACATATTGAGTGCAGCCCTTTAACAGCATCATCTTTTAGGATTTTAAATAGCTCTTTTGGATTCCGTCACTTCCACTAGCTTTGTTTGTAGTAACATTCTTAAGGCCCACTTGACTTCACACTCCGTGATATCCAACTCTAGGTAAAACATTACTGTGGTATTCATCGTCAGTTCTGTAAAACAGTATGTCTGGAAATGTCCCTTTCATGTCTTATCTCTTTTACACTTTGACCCATCTCATTTTCCTTTTCTACCATTTAATCACCTGTCTGTTTGGGTGACCAATCTTAATAGTTTCTTTCTTAGTTTCTAATTTCTTCCTATCATCTTACACAGATGAGAAGATACACCTAGGAAAACAGATATAAAAATTATATTGAGTTGGCCAAAAAGTTCTTTTGGGTTTTACTGTAAGCTGTCACAAGAAAATGCAAATGAACTTTTTCGCCAACCCAAGAAATCCCGGGGTTGAGCTCCTTCAGAATGAACTGGTTGGATCTCCTTACAGTCCAAGAGACTCTCAAGAGTCTTCTCCAATACCACAGTTCAAAAGCATCAATTCTTCGGCACTCAGCCTTCTTCACAGTCCAACTCTCACATCCATACGTGACTACTGGAAAAACCATAGCCTTGACTAGACGGACCTTAGTCGGCAAAGTAATGTCTCTGCTTTTGAATGTGCTATTTAGGTTGGAATGATGCTAAAGCTGAAACTCCAGTACTTTGGCCACCTCATGCGAAGAGATGACTCATTGGAAAAGACTTTGATGATGGGAGGGATTGGGGGCAGGAGGAGAAGGGGACGACCGAGGATGAGATGGCTGGATGGCATCACTGACTCGATGAACGTGAGTCTGAGTGAACTCCGGGAGTTGGTGATGGACAGGGAGGCCTGGCGTGCTGCGATTCATGGGGTTGCAAAGAGTTGGACATGACTGAGCAACTGAACTGAACTGAATATATGAAAAGTAGTGTATTATAGACACTACATACTTGATTCTATGACAGCTTTATTAAGATATAATTCACATGCTGTAAAATTCATCCCTTTAAATTGAACAATTCTGTCATTTTTAGTATATTAACAGAGTTGTGCAACCATTGTTATGTCTAATTTGGGGATATTTTCATCAACCCCAATGAAACTGTGTATATTAACAGTTACTCCCGTTCCCTCCTATTCCCAGGTCTTGACAATAGCTAATCTACTTGCCATCTCTATAGAATTTCCTATTCTGAGCATTTCATATAAATGAAATCATAGAATATTTTTTTGTAATTAGCTTCTTTCACTTAACCGTGATGTTTTAAGGTTCGACCATATTGTAGCATCCATCAGTACTTCATACCTTTTTATTACTAAATAATATTTTATTGCATGGGTGTGCATGTACATGTGTGCTCAGTCATGTCTGACTCTTTGAGACCCTAAGGACTGCAGCCTACCAGGCTGATCTGTCTATGGAATTTTCCAGACACGAATACTGGAGTGGGTTGCCATTTCCTCCTCCAGGGGCTCTTACAGCCCCAGAGATTGAACCAGTTGTCTCTTAACATCTCTTTCATTGGCAGGTGGGTTCTTTACCACCAGCACCACCTGGGAAGCCCCATTAGCCATTAGAGAACTGCAAGTGAAAACGACAGTGATACTATCACTCCAACAGTTACAGTTTAAAGGGACAGACTAATAACAAGTGTGAACATGGATGTGGAGAAACCGAACCCCTCTCACATTACTGGGAGGAATGTAAATGTCACAGCTGCTTCAGCAAACAGTTTGGCAGTTTCTCAGAAAGTTACCCTGAGATGCAGCAATTACATCCCTACATATATATATCCAAAAGAGGAAGCATAAGTCCATATGAAAACATTGTGAATCTATAAACAAAATTATGTGTTATTTATACAATAAGCTTCCCTGGTAGCTCAGTGGTAAAGAATCTGCCTGCCAGTGTAGTATTCTTGCCTGAAGAATCCCATGGACAGAGGAGCTTGGCAGGCAGAGTTGAAGGTGATTGAAGTGACTTAGCACACAAGCACGCAATGACTAATGATGCTCAACATCTTTACATGTGCCTGTTGGCAATTTATATATCTTTGGTGGAAAAGTCAAAGTGTTAGTTGCTCAGTCGTGTCTGACTCTGTGACTCCATGGACTGTAGCCTGCCATGTTCCTCTGTCCATGGGATTTTCTAAGCAAGAATACTGGAGTGGGTTCCCATTCCCTTCTCCATGAGATCTTCATGACCCAGGAATTGAACCCTGGTCTCCCAATTGTAGGCAGATTATTTATCATCTGAGCCATCAGGGAAGCCCATCTTCTGTGGGGCGATGTTTATTAAAGTGCTGTGTCCAATTTTTAGTTAGGTTATTTATCTTTTCATTTGTTGCCCTGCAGATAACCTTTAATAACTTAAAACATTATAATGTGGGTTATTACCAGCTTAGTTTAAGTAAAATACAGTAGTTTTGCTCCTGTGCTTTTCATTTCCTTTTACTTCCTTTGTGCTCCTAGTGTCATACAAATTACTTCTTTCTGGTTTATAAACCCCAAAACAAAATTTAATAATTATTGCTTTGTAATTTCAGTCACTCAGTTGTTTCCGACTCTTTGCGACCCCATGGACTGTTATTTGACGATCTTATTTTGCTAGCTCGTATCATTTTTGAACCTTTTTCTCTCCAGTGAAATTTCATTTCAGTTATTCTACTTTTTAAAAATAGTTTTTTTCTTTATTTTTGCTTGTGCTAGGTCTATGTTGCTGTGAGCTTTTCTCTAGTTTTGGAGAGTGGGGGCTTTTCTCCCCCTGTGGCGTGCAGGTTTCTCATTGTCGTGGCTTCTCTTATTGTGGAGCATGGGCTCTAGGGTGCATTGGCTTCAGTAGTTGCCACACGTGGGCTCAGTAGTTGCAGTTCCCAGTCTCTGAAGCACAGACTGAGGAGTTCTGACACACCAGCTTATTTGCTTTGTGCCATGTGGGATCTTCCCAGACCAGGGATCCAACCTGTGTCCCCTGCATTGGCAGGCATTTTCTTTACCACTGGGCCACCAAGGTAGCCCTCTACTTTTCAACTTGAGGATTTTTATTTGGTTCTTTTAAATAATTTCTTTCTGTTTATTAATCATCTCTATTTGGTGAATGTAGTTCTTATACTTTTAGTTTTTTAGAAATTGTTTCCTTTAGTTATTTGAATGTATTCAAAATAGCACATTTAAAGTCTTTGCCTAATGTCTGAGTTTTCTCAGGGCTCAGTTGAGTCACTCAGTCGTGTCTGACTCTTTGTGACCCCATGAATCGCAGCACGCCAGGCCTCCCTGTCCATCACCATCTCCTGGAGTTCACTCAGACTCAGTGTCCATTGAGTCAGTGATGCCATCCAGCCATCTCATCCTCTAGTCCCCTTCTCCTCCTGCCCCCAATCTCTCCCAGCATCAGTCTTTTCCAATGAGTCAACTCTTTGCATGAGGTGGCCAAAGTACTGGAGTTTCAGCTTTAGCATCAGTCCTTCCAAAGAAATCCCAGGGCTGATCTCCTTCAGAATGGACTGGTTGGATCTCCTTGTGGTCCAAGGGACTCTCAAGAGTCTTCTCCAACACCACAGTTCAAACGCATCAGTTCTTCGGTGCTCAGCCTTCTTCACAGTCCAACTCTCACATCCATACATGACTACTGGAAAAACCATGGCCTTGACTAGACGGACCTTTGTTGGCAAAGTAATGTCTCTGCTCTTCAATATGCTGTCTAGGTTGATCGTAACTTTTCTTCCAAGGAGTAAGCGTCTTTTTAATTTCATGGCTGCAGCCACCATCTGCAGTGATTTTGGAGCCCCCAAAATAAAGTCTGACATGGTTTCCACTGTTTCCCCATCTTATTTCCCATAAAGTGATGGGACTGGATGCCATGATCTTCGTTTTCTGAATGTTGAGCTTTAAGCCAACTTTTTCACTCTCCTCTTTCACTTTCATCAAGAGGCTTTTTAATTCCTCTTCACTTTCTGCCATAAGGGTAGTGTCATCTGCATATCTGAGGTTATTGATATTTCTCCCGGCAATCTTGATTCCAGCTTGTGTTTCTTCCAGTCCAGCATTTCTCATGATGTACTCTGCATATAAGCTAAACAAGCAGGGTGACAATATACAGCCTTAATGTACTCCTTTTCCTATTTGGAACCAGTCTGTTGTTCCATGTCCAGTTCTAACTGTTGCTTCCTGACTTGCATACACATTTCTCAAGAGGCTGTTGATTGCTTTTTTTCTCCCCATGAATGTGAGTTATACCCTTATATTTTCTTGGGTTTTGGGTTTTTTGTTTTTTTTTTTGCATCTCATAATTTTTTATTGAAAACTGGGCATTTTAAGCAAAACAGCATGGCAGCTGTGGTCAAATTGTCCATCTGCCCTCTTTCCTCCATCCCAGGATTTATTACTGTTTTTTGTTTTTTAGTGACTTTTGGGGAACTAATTCTGTAAAGTCTGTTTTCTTTGTCTTGTTTTGTCACTGAAGTCTTTAGTTATCTGGAAGGAGTCAGATAGGTCAAATAATCTTTTTTGGTAATGGAGTTTTGAAGAAGCCTGTTCTCTTCCAGTTGCTGACTGGGTGCTGATTTTTGCCATGATTGCATGCTGTTGGTTTTCAAGGCTACTGTAAAACAGGTGAGGGAAGATATGAATGGGCAAGTTAAAATGCAATAAGAACTGCTGTTTTTATTGACATCAAGCCCTTTTTCTTGAGTAAGGGTTCTTTGAATTGCTGTAACCCTTTTGTTCATTTCCAGAGTTCAGAAGAAATTGATTTTGCTAATTTTGCCTCTTAGTGCTTTTAATGAAGGAGAGAATTTTCTTAAGTCTTTACTCTGTTGATTTCTTTAATGTCACTCCACTGTATATCCTTTTGTTTTCCGGTGTACACATAAGAGAATCTTTAAAAGTAAATATTACTGTGCCAGCTGTCTATTTCCATTCGGGATATTGCTATCTGTCATGTCTGTTCTTCTGAAAGTTTTAATTTCTGCATGGTGTTTTAACACATGGGAGTAACATACTATTTGTTTCACTTGTTTTTGAAACTTTGGTTTTTATGATTTTTCATTATCCTTAACAGTGCTTTGTTGAATGTTGTTTTATCTAAACCGTATAAGTTTATAAGGTATACATTTGTGGAAGTGAAATTTATTGAGTGTGAGAGCATGAAGACTTAAGTTTTCGATGCATGTGGCCAAGTTGATCTTTAGGGAAGTGGTTTCATTTATATTCCACCAGTAATGTGTGAAAGTGCCTGTTTTCCCACATCCTCACACTACTGGGTACTACTGTTCATTTAATTTAGTGCTCTCCAGTAGATCTTTTGGTAATTATGAAAATATTCTATATCTATGAAATTTCCATTTCTATATCGAGTAGGGTAATCACTACCAACATGTGGCTCTTGAGCACTTGAACTGTAGCTAGTCCTAAATAAGGTGTGCTAATTCAAAGATTATTACAAAGCAAAAGAGTGTAGAAAAATTAATAATGTAAAGTGAGTCATAACTTTTTATATTGACTGCATGTTGAGATGTTGATATTGTATATACATTGGGTGAAATAAAATAATGTTTATTTCACTTTTTTACTCTTCATGTGTCTGCTGTAGTATTTATTACATAGGTAATTCATCTTCTATTTCTATCAGTAGTTGTCTAGACTGTAGACCATTCTTCCTTTTAAAAAAGCCCTGCTTCTTTAAAGCTTATGCTATTTAATGACAGTATTTTCTCACCCTTCTCAAATTTATCAGATACCATATCCCTGTTTTCTCTTTATTTGTTAAAGATGGCACCAAATAGTTTTTCTTTCTACTCCAAGCCCTGTTATCATTCTGGGGCATATTTACTGACCATGTGTAAAACTTGTTCAGTAGTTTACTTACACATCTGGGATTATCGTTGAGCCATCACTTTAACGGCTCCTGTGGTCATCATCTGGAACTTCTGTTCCACCTCTGAAGACTTAAGTACATGGCTTTTTCTGTCTACAGCTTCATATTCTTTTAGCTGTCTCATTTCCTTACTTCCTCCCATGGATCCTTGACCCTCTCCATTTTGTTCAGTGATTCACTTCAACCATACTTGTCAGCTCTCATGATGCCTTGTAGTGTTTGTGCGCCCTTTCTGCAAAATAACAGCTTCATATAACAGTCTTGGCTTACATTCAGTTACAGATTGCTATTGGAGTAAAAGATCACATGGTTCTCTGTTCAGTCACTCAGTCGTGTCCAATTCTTTGCGACCCCATGGACTGCAGCATGCCAGGCTTCTCTGTCCGTCACAGATTTATCCTAAACTAGTGGACAGAATCGCTTGGATGCCTGCTGTGTATTCCTAGCCCTTCTTTTTGTTTTGATGGTTGCTGATTCAAATCTTTATTTCTTAAAATTCCCTGGTAAGTCCTTTTAGGATTAGCAAATTATTTTTCTCTCTGATGTTTAAAGAAAATCCTGTCTTTCACTCCAAAATGTTATCTGTATCCTAGTTTACCTTCCTTTCTTTAGCCACTTGTCTAGGTAATGCTTTTTTTTACATTTATTTTTATTTTAAAAAATTTATTTGTTGAAGCATAGTAGATTTACAATGCTGTGTTAATTTCTGCTGTACAGCAAAGTGACTCATTTATATACACATGTTTCTTTTTAATATTCCTTTCCGTTGGGGTTTATCCCAGGGTATTGAACATAGTTCTCTGTGCTATATATACTAGGACCTTGTTTATCCATTCTGTATGTAATAACTTGAATCTGCTGACCCCAAACTCCCAGCATTTAAGCATGCAACCATCCTTTTTTTTTTTAAATTCCTAAAACCCTGCCTTAACCCTTTGTTGTTCTCTAAATTCTACTGTATTGCTCTTCTGTTCACAGATAAGCATTCAGAAAAAATTGACTTGTTTACACTCACTGTCTGCAGTTACTCACTACTTACTTATTTCCATTATGCCTCCATCTGTCTTTCCCTTACCTATCCACTGCTCTGACAATGGTCCCTGATAATGTTAAATAGATTCTTTTCTATCTCTTTATTGACCACTCCAGAACATTTGGTGCAGTTGACCACTTCTTGAAGGAAGCCACTACAGTTGACCTCCTTGAACTGCTTCTAAAAACTGTTTTCCTCAGTATTCTTTTTTCACCTTTTCCTAGGATGTGTAGATCATAGAGTTGGGATTTTGTTGTTGGTCGTGGTCTGCTTCCTACTTTGAATACTGTATTTGGATTCATAACCCATTGGCCTTCATACCATTTAAATGTCGATGACTTAAAATGTTAGTATCTGCCTAACCTAGACATTTCTATAACTTCTAACATATATATATATATATATATATATCTGCCTCCTAGATATTTGTTTTCCTAAAGCCCATTTTTTAGCACCTTAAACTCAAGTGAATTTTGCTTTTAGTGACTGGAACCACCATTAATCCAGCTCAATCTAAATTCATAAATTTAGAATTTATGTCTTGCTGTTCCCCCCACAAGTTACAGAGACTTGTCACTTCAGCTCATTGATATCTAACCCAGCATTGTTCTTTAGAAGTTAATGTAAGTCACATATGTCATTTAAGCTTTTCTGGTAGCCTAGGCTTCCCTAGTGGCTCAGATGGTAAATAATCTGTCTGCAGTGCAGGAGACGTGGGTTCAATCCCTGGGGCGGGAAGATCCCCTGGAGAAGTAAATGGCAAGCCACTGCAATATAACACTGCATGTTAAAAAGTTGAAAAGAATGAATTTAATTTTAGTATCATTTTTATATAGGCCAATATAGCTAAAATTTTATTTCAATAAGTAATCAGTATAAAAATTGACATTTCATTCTTTTTTTTCATAATAAATCTTTAAAACCTGATTTGTGGGACTTCCCTGCTGGTCCAGTGGCTAAGGCTCCATGCTCCCAGAGCAGGGGACCCAGGGTTTGATCCCTGGTTAGGGGACTAGATCCCACAAGCTTCAACTAAGACCTGGCACAATCAAATAAATAAATAAGTAGTATATATAAAAAAACCTGGTTTGTATTTTATGCTTAGTATGTGTGTGAAAATGGCTTAGTTGTGTCCGACTCTTTGCAACTTCGTGGACTATACAGTCCATGGAATTCTCTAGGCCAGAATATTGGAGTAGGTAGCTGTTCCCGTCTCCAGGGGATCTTTCCAACCCAGGAATCGAACCCAGGCCTCCCTCATTGCAGGTGGATTCTTTACCAATGGAGCCAGAGCATATCCCAACTCAGACTTGCTAAATTTCAAGTGATCGATAGCCACATGGAGCTAGTGTCTATTGTAATGAACAGTAGTGTTCTAACTTAATTTCTCTTCATCCTTGCTACTTCTGTCATGATTCAGGTCCTAATTTCTTCCTTGGGCTACTGCAGCAGATCTTGAAATTGCTATCAGTATCTCCTCAATATTCTTATTAGTTGTAATTTTCTAAAATATGAATGTTACTTGGCTTGTGAATTAATGTGATATTGTAGTTTTCTGCTTTAAATCCTTTAATGCTTTTCATACGTTTTCAAGATGACGCCTCATCTGAGTTCTTTACTGTGGCCTACAAAGTCCTTTGTGATCTGGATTTTGCTTGACTTCCTCCTCTGCGTCTCCTAGACCTTGATTATGAGGTGTACTGAACTATTTTTAGTTACCAAAAAGATCTGTACTTTCTTTTGCTTTTGGGCCTTTACAGTTGCCAATTTGCTTGCCCATATTGTGCAGCACCTACCCAAATTTCTCATCAGACTAAGGCCTGCTAGTCCTTTAGAATCTGAAGATGCTGACAACAAGATGGGAGAAAGCACCCTTCATTTTTGTTTTCATAGCTGTCTTCCTGTGCTTGCTTCCATTATAGTGCTTATCACTGTATTAATAGAATTGCCTTCTAACTTCTCTGACCTCAGATTCTTAGTTTCATAAGCAGGGACCTTTTAATTAGCTTCTATATCCTTAATCTGTAATACATACATTATGTGAATCTAGTAGCTATGTTAAATGAATGAGTGTGGCCAGTAATTCTATAAGAAGAGATTTAAATTCCAAGTTCAGAGCAAAGAAAAAATTTTATTAAAATTTTTAAGTTACCTCTTAACATGTATTCATACAGATATTAAAATCTTTTAGGTAGAGTAACCAAGAATCCAGAATAGGATTAAGAAAGTAAAAGTTGGTTCTGTTTGTACACAGTTGTTCATCTCAGTAAAAAGGGAGGAGCTAGGGGCTTGTAAACTAGTGTATGGCCTTTAAAGAAAATCGAGGAGGGGACAATAAAGCTAGTAGTTAGGAAACACTTATGTGATCCTGTAACATCTTAGTAGTGTTGTTATATTAAATCTAGAATCTAGGTATTTATGCACCAGTTATATTAAAATACTTAAGACTTTTCAGTAGTGAAGTTCTGTAACTTTCCCCTTGAGTTATGTAAGAGATGGTAGGAATTTCAAGTGCTAGATAGTTTCGTCTATGTGTACGGTATAAGGTTTCTGTTAGAGTTAATAAGTAGACAAGTACATTTATGTACCTTTGTCTTTTGTAGTGAGTGGTGGTTTTTGTGTTTAGATTTACATAAACTTTAGGAGAAAGCTTGCAGTTTATGTTTTAAAATTCAAAGTTGATACAGCTTGAATTTGAATTACATAGAAAAGACTAAATTTACCTTTGGAATTTTAAGCTACTGATGTAAACCTTCCTTGAATCTTTATAGTGGGATTTTTTCCCCCTTTTTTATTATTGTAGTTACTAAGTGGAGCAATAGAACCTTGGTCATATTTAGGTAATTTGAGGCTGAATATCTATCTCTTATGTAAAGTTGGAGAGTTCAGTTCAGTTGCTCAGTTGTGTCCAACTCTGCGACCACATGGACTGCAGCATACCAGGCTTCCTTGCCCATCACCAGCTCCCTGGGCTTGCTCAGACTCATGTCCGTGATGGCGTCCAACCATCTCATCCTCTGTCGCCCCCTTCTCCTCCTGCATTCAATCTTTCCCAGATTAAGGGTCTTTTCCAGTGAGTCAGTTCTTCACATCAAGCGNACATGGACTGCAGCATACCAGGCTTCCTTGCCCATCACCAGCTCCCTGGGCTTGCTCAGACTCATGTCCGTGATGGCGTCCAACCATCTCATCCTCTGTCGCCCCCTTCTCCTCCTGCATTCAATCTTTCCCAGATTAAGGGTCTTTTCCAGTGAGTCAGTTCTTCACATCAAGCGGCCAAAGTATTGGAGTTTCAGCTTCACCATCTGTCCTTCCAAAGAACATTCAGGACTGATTTCTTTGAGGATGAACTGGTTGGATCTCCTTGCTCTCCAAGGGACTCTCAAGAGTCTTTCCAACACCACAGAACAAAAACATCAATTATTTGGTGTTTGAGTTCAGTCGCTCAGTCGTGTCCGACTCTTTGCGACCCCATGAATCGCAGCACGCCAGGCCTCCCTGTGCATCACCATGTCCCGGAGTTCACTCAGACTCATGTCCATCGAGTCCATGATGCCATCCAGCCATCTCATCCTCGGTCGTCCCCTTCTCCTCCCGCTCCCAATCCCGCCCAGCATGAGAGTCTTTTCCAATGAGTCAACTCTTCGCATGAGGTGGCCAAAGTANGACGCTGAGACACTGAAAATCATCTGAAAGTCCCACTGCTCCCAATTAAGAATCCCCTTCCCTCCAACCAAGAGTCAGGGCCCACAGCTCCCTGCCATGATCCTACCCACCTGTAAAGAAATGACTGTAAATGCAGTATTTTCTAATTATTATTTTGGCTGCACTGGCTTTTCATTGCAGCATGCAGGCTCAATAGTTGTAGCACGAGTACTTAGCTTAGGATGTGGGATCTTAGTTTCCTGACCAGGGGTCGAACCTGGGCCCTCTGCATTGCAAGTGCAGTGTTTTAACCACTGGACCACCAGGGAAGTATCAGTAAGTATTTTAATGAATACAGGTTCCTTGCTCTGGAAGGATATTCCAAGCCATGGACTGACTTCCATCATTCAGTATTTGCCGAATGTCTTCTGAACACCAGACCCTATGTGATATGCTAGGAAATATGGATAAATAAGCACAGCCCCTGACCTCAGGGAGCTTTCACTGAAGGGAATCTTAGAGACCTCTGAACTGTAGGCACTCTGAAGGGCTGCAGGTGCTGTGATAGACTGAAGTGGAGGGAACAATAGGGGACACAGGGAGGAAGGAATCGGGGCTGTCTGAACAGGGCAGGGTAGGGTAGGGGGAATCAGAGAAATGGCCATAGAAATGGGATGCTCACAGCTGAGTCTTTAAAGAATGTGTACTTAGTGTGGTTGGGGGCCTGAGGCAGTAAACCATTCATCTGAAGTATAAACTCTAGTCACACGTCAAGGTTGGCAGTCCCATTGGATGCAATCTGATTTCTCCATTGCTTGGTTGAGGAGCGGAACCTGGATTTCAACTCTGTGGCATTCAACGACAGCTGCCATATTCTCGTTTGGAGGCTATTTTCCTTGTATTCTCATGTCAGTTTCTAAATTCTACTAATATTGGACTTGCCCAATGTAGTAATTCCATGTGTGTCTGTACCTCCACTTATCCAGTTAGGTTGTGACTGTCTTGAGAGAAGAGTCTAGGTCTCTCTTTGTAACCCCTTCATTCAACAAACATTCACTGGGCCCCACTAGTACCAAGCCCTATGACAGCACTGCAGATACAGCATCGAATAAGGCAGATGTGGCTTCTGTCCTCATGCAGTTTCCGTTCTAGCAGAGAAGATGGTCATTAGACAAATAATCAGTTGCAAGTGTGATCAGAGCTTTGAAAGGAAAAGCCCACTGTGGTGTCACAGAGTAAAGCAGGGGACCTGACCTAGTCCGAGGATCCCTGGCAGGTGCCCCCAAAGGATGTTTAAGCTGGAAGACACTCATCATCAATTCTTGTCTGACTGGTTTTACACCTTGGTGCCATGATCTAGGACTTCCCTGGTGGCTCAGAGGTTAAAGCGTCTGCCTCCAATGCAGGAGACCCAGGTTCGATCCCTGGGTCGGGAAGATCCCCTGAAGAAGGAAATGGTAACCCACTCCAGTATTCTTGCCTGGAGAATCCCATGGACGGAGAAACCTGGTAGGCTACAGTCCACGGGATCGCAAAGAGTCGGACACGACTGAGCGACTTCGCTTCACTTCACTTTGCCATATCTACGGGACTTTCCAGGTGGGACTAGTGGTAAAGAACCCACCTGCCAATGCAGGAGACATAGGAGAGACGGGCTTGATCCCTGGGTTGGGAAGGTCCCCGGATGAGGGTATGGCAACCCCCTCCAGTATTCTTACCTGGAAAATCCCATGGACAGAAGAACCTGGTGGGCTTCAGACACGACTGAAGCTACTTAGCACACACTCCATGCTCTCATGTCTACCCTCCAGTTCCAAATTCTGCAAAAACTCCAATATTTATTCTTCCCTCCTTCTTCTCTTTCTTCTTCTCCTCCTCCTTCTTCCTGTTTCTTCATAATAAAATATCAAGATTTGTCTGACCAAAAGGTCATCCAAGAAGCAACCACATTTCCCAGCCTCCCTTGAAGCTAGGAGAGACATATGACTACTTTCCTGCTACTGGAATGTGAATGGGAGTGATGTGAGCAACACCAGTACTATATTCTTTATAGAGAAAAGGGTTTGTGCTCCACTCTCCATTTCCTACTGTGTGGGAAAGAACAGCAACTGCAGTGGCCACCTTAAGCCAAAGATGGGAGCTACCTCTGAGGATGGGAGAGCTGCCCAATGCCTACATATCTAGATCACCTTGGGCAACAGTGCTGTGTGTCTGCTCTAGACATCCAGCCCATCTGTGAACCTCCCAACAAGAAGAATTAGACGTCTGCCTTTTTGAGCCACTGTATTTTGGGTCTCTCTGCAGGGAAGTTAAGCCTACAAGCTGACTCACATATCCAGGGTGTGTTTTCAGCATCTCTTTAGCTTAGCAGGGACCACAAAGGCATTTACCCAATTTGTCATCATCTGTGAATAGTTATAGCATGAGGTTTCCCTCTCTTCAGTTTAAACACACCATGGTCCCCATCTGGCTATTGTTTCTTTGAACTCTTCCTCCCTCTTTCTGTGCTTACTTGCTCCTTCTTTCATCATTTAGGTGCTCTAAATATTCGAAGGAGAATGAAAGTCATACTGTCATGGGTTTTTTTTTTTTTTTTTGGCCAGGTCACAATGCCTTCAGAAGAGTGGCCTAGGAGAGAAAAGGGCTGTGAATGAGATTCTGAGATGAGGAAAGCCTTGATTACCTGAAACTTGGCGAATCACAGCCCGCTATTAATGAGAATGCTTCTACCACATCTTTAGAAAGAAGAAAACTGCAACCAAATAAGCTGTTATGGAGAGATTTATTCAAAAAACTAAATTTCTAAGCTTGTGCTAGAGTTTCAGCCCAATTGGCCCTTCCCTCATGGTGGCAGCCACAGCCCAGTGGGAGACAGGATGGGAATTTGTCATAATGGCTCTGAGGCTGTCCTTTCAACCTTGCTTTATTCCTGCCTTCATATCATGGGGAAATGGGCTATAAGGTCCATCTGTTATGCTTAGAAATATTCTACAAATATGCAAGGCTACTTGTATAATGACATTGGTTCTGGTGTTGTTTTCATTAGTAAAACAATGAAAACAATATAACGTGCCTCAATAGGAAGACACTTAAATTTAAAAGTATAGTTTATTTTATAAAGAAAACAAAGGCAGTCACTTCAAAGGAGATAGTTTTCTATGGACTGACCTGCAAAAAATGTGCATGATGTGTGTGTGTTAGCGAAACAATTGTTTTTAAATAAAAATGAACACCTGATGTTTATGTATATATTTTCATATGCCTAGAAAAACAGAGTGGAAGGACATACATGAAATGATTAATAATGGTTATTTCTGGAGAGTAGATCAGGGGAGAAGAGGGTAAGTTTTCATATTTTACTCTATAATAATTCTATGCTGTTTGTTTTTATAGTAGCGGAATTTCCCTGTAAGGCAGAGATCGTACTTATCCTGCTCATTGACCATTCATGGAGAGAATATGGGAGTAATTAATGACAATGACAGTAATAATAACAACAATTATTATTATATAGGTTATTTAGCATTTACAATACAGTAAGCACCATCCTTTGGATTTTATATATATTAATATATCTAATTTTCATAAATATGCTATACAGTAAGTACTTTATCATCTCCATCTTACATATAAAGAGACAGAAGCACAGAGAGGGTAAGCAAGCTGTCCAAGGTAACCAAGTGACAGAGCTGGCATTGAATCCAGGGAGCCTGGCTCCAGAGATTATTCTTAACCACTCTGTGTTACATTGATTAATGGATGTAATGAATGAATGCATATATTTTTTTAAGTGTATTTTGGCTAAGTCTCTGATAAGTAGAAGAATCAATGAACCAGTAAAGTTCATTCCCAGAGCATTCTGCTTAATCAAGGTTCTACAATTTATCTTTCATTGCAAGGTAATGGGCTGTTTATACTCAGAGCTTTCCAAAAGCTGAGAAGACACTGATGTTAACAGTTGTTGATGAGTGACTGGGAAAGGCTGATTGTTTTAATTTAAAGTAAGTGAAAGAATTAATTGCTAGCAAATTAAAAGGCTTCATCTGCCATTTCTATGTTCCTCGGTTTTCTGTCTTCCACCCAGAACAATAACAGGGGCGTTCCGAGCACAAGCATGACCGCCTGGTTTTTCCTGTCTAAGCACCCTGGTTTTGCAGCTTGTGCTTACATCTGGGGATCTGGAAAGGTGGGAAAGAATTCTGTACTCTAGAAGCATCTCTATGTCCTTAAGGGACTAATAGGAACCCCCACCCCTCCANAACATCGACATTTTAGGAATCAGTGAACTAAAATAGACTGGAATGGGTGAATTTAACTCAGATGACCATTATATCTACTACTGTGGGCAGGAATCCCTTAGAAGAAATGGAGTAGCCATCATGGTCAACAAAAGAGTCTGAAATGCAGTACTTGGATGCACTCTCAAAAGCAACAGAATGACCTCTGTTCTTTTTCAAGGCAAACCATTGTCATCCCTTTAATCCCTACCATAGTTTCATTTTTTCTTACTTGAGCTAATCTGGCTACCTCCTTTTTCCACCAGCTCAAGCCCGTTTCAAGTACAACTACAGTGCCAATAAATAATGTTACTTCAATGTGGACAGTACTCTAGTAGACTCCCACCATTTACAATGGAATGGTGAAACAATTTTCCAATGAGGAAACAATGGAATGGAAAAACAATTTTCCAACGGAGAAACAATGGAAACAGTGACAGACTATTTTCTTGGGCTCCAAAATCACAGTGGATGATGACCGCAGCCATGAAATTAAAAGATGCTTCCTCCTTGGAAGGAAGCTATGACAAACCTAGACAGCATTAAAAAGCAGAGAAATTACTTTGTCAAAAAAGGTCTGTATAGTCAAAGCTATGGTTTTTCCAGTAGTCATGTATGGATATGGGAGCTGGACAATAAAGCAAGGCCGAGTGCTGAAGAAATGATGCCTTTGGACTGGGGTGCTGGAGAAGACTTTTGAGAGTCCCTTGGACTGAAAGGAGATCAAACCAGTCAATCCTAAAGGAAATCAACCCTGAATATTCACTAGAAGGACTGATGCTGAAGCTAAAGCTTCAATATTTTGGCCACCTGATGCTAAGAGCCTACTCTTTGGAAAAGATCCTGATGCTGGGTAAGACTGAAGNACTGAAAGGAGATCAAACCAGTCAATCCTAAAGGAAATCAACCCTGAATATTCACTAGAAGGACTGATGCTGAAGCTAAAGCTTCAATATTTTGGCCACCTGATGCTAAGAGCCTACTCTTTGGAAAAGATCCTGATGCTGGGTAAGACTGAAGGCAGGAGGAAAGGGGGATGACAGAGGATGAGATGGTTGAATGGCATCACCGACTCAGTGGACATCAGTTTGAGCAAACTCCTGGAGATAGTGAAGGATAGGGAAGCCTACTCTGCTGCAGTTCATGAGGTCACAGAGTCGGATATGACTTGGTGACTGAACACTACCACCACCTTCCACGTTTACCTCCATGCTCCAAAGTATGACATACAAAGCTCTCGTTAATCAAGGTACTTGCTGTTTCTCTTTCTTATGGTGGAAAGCTAATTCTACCACAGCCTACTTTTTATTCAGTAAATATCTATTGAATTTTATTTTTCCAAGTATCTCCTTTAAATTACCTGTTCATGTACTTTGCCCAATTTTTACTGATTTTTAAAATTCATAAATGTGTATTATTTTTATAAATGTTTTTTCTTCACCTATTGAAAAACACTTACCAGCATCAGTATATTTTTATATAATAAATTCTTTAAAATTTAAGTCATCAACAATTTAAAATATGCCAGAATTTCTGTGATCCCCCAACTTTATCTAACTTGTGGGGTTTGCTGGTAATACTGACTCACAATAGCTACCATAGGAAGAGACAGAGTAAAGAAGAGATACAGTCTTCTCATATTCCAGAGGTGGGCTCCAATGATTCATATATTTTACCACCTATTTTTGCTTTTCAACATTCATATTATGTTTATTTACCACCATCTTCAAATCATCAGTCTTCTTGTGGATCACCCCTTGGAGTGCCATCACCCTTTGGATCTTCAATATCCACCAGACTGTTTTTGACCTATAATTCACATCAGTCACGCAGTTGCAAGATCTTAGCCTGGTGCCTACTGTAGGCAAAATTCCACGCTAAGCCTAAGGGATGTGGTGTATGCCATGCTAAGTTGCTTCTGTTATGTCTGACTCTGTGACCCCATGGACTGTAGCCTGCCAGGTTCCTCTGTCCAAGGGATTCTCCAGGTTAGAATACCGGAGTGGTTGCCAAACCCTCCTCCAGGGATCTTCCCAACCCAAGGATTGAACCCACGTCTCTTATGTCTCCTGCATTGGCAGGCAGGTTCTTTACCACTTGCACCATCTGGGAAGCCCAAGCCTACGGGATACCAGGAAAAAGTCAGAAAGATACCACACTAATAGCATAAATAAAAGTCTTGTGTTGACACAGAAAACAAGTTCCCTCAATTTCACAGAATTTGCCTCTTCTGGATGCTAGACCCAGGCGTTCAAGGCCTCTGCCAAGTCCAGTCATCTTTTCTGAGATCTCTTTTTGCCTGACCTCTCTGCCACATCTAATGCAGAGAAATTTCTTATTAAAATCCTTCTTTCAATTTTTATTATACCATTCTCTTCTGATTCTCTTTTTTTTTCTCTCTTCTGACATCTCTGAACTAAAGAGATGGAATGCAGAAGAGGAAAAAGCATGAGCTTTATTACCGATCTTGCTTTGAATCATCATTGCTCTACCATTTACTGGTTAACTGTGAGCAAATTATTTATCTTTCTGAGTTGTAACTTTCTCATTTAAATTAGGTTAGGATTACTGTATGAAATGAGATGGTATGTAATATCATTCTTTCAATGGTTATTCCTTTGTAATTGTTGTGTTTCCTTAGGTCTCCATCTTTTACTAGTTTTTCTTCTCCATACCCCAAATTTTAGTAAGCCTTAGACTTCAGTCTCTAACCTTCTGTTCTTTTTAAATTCTCTCTTTTCCTTAAGAATTACATGGAAGCCTATGCCTATATCAATTTCTGTTGTCAGTTCAGTTCAGTCGCTCAGTCGTGTCCGACTCTTTGCGACCCCATGAATCGCAGTACGCCAGGCCTCCCTGTCCATCACCAACTCTTGGAGCTCACTCAGACTCATTTGGTCATTCCCAAATAGTAATCTTCATGGGTTCACAAAGGACTTACAAGGAATCATGATATTAAAGTTAACAGNTTCAGTCGCTCAGTCGTGTCCGACTCTTTGCGACCCCATGAATCGCAGTACGCCAGGCCTCCCTGTCCATCACCAACTCTTGGAGCTCACTCAGACTCATTTGGTCATTCCCAAATAGTAATCTTCATGGGTTCACAAAGGACTTACAAGGAATCATGATATTAAAGTTAACAGTGTTATCTATTTCAGTATCTACTTTTCAATATGCTAATAACTTAAAAAAAAATATCCATCAAAAATGAAATCTGGAGAGCCTGGGAGTTCAAGTGCTATAAAAATGCACAGGGATTATCAGAAATCAGAGAAAGGGCCTCTAAATATAGATACTGTCAGTTTACAACTTAGTAGAGCACTGTGGTCATCATGAAGGCATTCATCATTACTTAGTTTTAAATCATCAATTTTTGCTCCCTTATTACCTAATTTATATTCATAATCAGTCATTGGTTGAAGAAAGATAACATAAGAAATACTAAAATACACATTAATGAGATCAAGTATGATATATGTGCAAATTTGCCTCAAAATGATCTTCAGATCCATTAGTTCAATCCATCTGATCAAAATTCTTTAAAAGTGTATTCGTGGGACTTCCCTGGTGGTTCAGTGGTTGGGAATCCACCTGCCAATGCAGGGGACATGGACTCCGTCCCTGGTCCAGGTGGATTCCTCCTGCTATGGAGCAACCAGGCCCATGTACCACAACTACTGAGCCATGCTCTAGAGCCTGTGAGCTGCAACTACAGAGCCTACATGCTGCAACAACTGAAGCTCGTGCACTCCAAGGCCTGCCTGCTGCAACAAAGCCTGTGCACCTCGAGCTCATCCTCACAACAAAAGAAGCCACTGCAATGAGAAGCCCCTACACGGCAATGAGAATAGCTCCTTCTCCTCACAGCTAGAGAAAGCCCATGCACAGCAATGAAGACCCAGCACAGCCAAAAAATAAATAATTTTTTAAAAAGCACATTCATATTTCTTATACATGAAAAAGCACTGCTAGTAAAATAAATTATGGCAATGATTATATCTAATTTGGCTTTAATTTAACTGGGAATAAAAACAACTAACATATGCTACATTTGTGGAGATATACTAATAGGTCAACCTTTTCTCAAGTCATCTCAAGAATAAAATAATTATGAAAACTTTTCACAAAATCACTTTGCTACATGCCATAGGAAAATTAGCAAACAAGTTTTTCAATTCTTGAGTTTGCAAAATCATATACTATTGTGAAAGAGATCATTCATCTGAAAGGTTAGGAAATAATTATCTATATCAGTGGCCCCAAAGTGTATTCCTCAAAGAACTTGCACAGAACTTTTAAATTTTAAGAATAATGCCTTTAATGTTTTAGAAAAAAAAAAAAAAAGATGCACATTTGGTTCAGGAAAAACACTGAAAAGTGCCAAGAAGAAACTAGAACATCTACCTATATTCCAGCACCCAAAAATAATCATTGCCAACTTTGATTGAATATTCATATAGGCAACCCACTCCAGTACCCTTGCCCAGAAGATCCCATGGATGGAGAAGCCTCATAGGCTACAGTTTATGGGGTCACAAAGAGTCGGACACAATTGAGTGACCTCATTTCACTTCACTTCATAGATAGGTACAGTTTGCAAAAGAATACTTCAGATGAGCAAATATAAATAATTTCAGGAAAAAATGGGAAAGTCATGATTTAAACTTAAATTTAACATTTTTTTAAATGGAAGGCAATACAGAAATTCATAAAAGTTTCACATTCACAAAAAATATGGTTACTAAAAAAAAAGCTCTCTCTAAAGGTAAGAAAAAATATAAAAATCTTTGATGTCACTTTCAAAACTATGTATTTTGCCTTTATACTGTCTCTTTACAATGAAAGATTAAATAGATTATCACATTTTTCCTTTCACCTAGTCTCCACCCTACACTAATTTTTGTTGATTTTTCTTTTTAGACCATCAAAGCTTATGTTTATATTTTGTTTTTATTTTGTAACAATAAGTTGCCTTAGTTCTATATTTATTTTTAAGTAGAAGTAATGAAGATGCATCATAGGTATTAAAAGATTAACTGAGGATTACATAGCAATTCCTTATAAATTGCAAACAGCTAGAGAAATATTGGTTCTAATGTATTAATACTTCCCACCATTCTTTCTCTATACTCACCTCTCTAAAATCTCATCGCAGCAAAAAAGACCTACTCAGTGTGTCTCTAGAAGGTGGTTTCTCCTCTCTAACACTGATATATAAATTATTACCCTATAACCCAATGCTCCATCTAAAACTATCCATTTTTAAGTATCAAGACCAAGTCTTTCCGTTTGCCCAAAGTTTTTACAGAATCTTCCAATCTGCAGTAACATCTTCATCTGAAGCTGTAGGGCACTAACATATTAAGTTATTAGGCAATAAGAATTACTCGCACATTGTTCTACTGGACAGTTATTTGCTGTCTACATGATAGCATTTTCATTCTTATTCATCGGCTTTCAAATTGAGTTATAAGCTCCTTGAAGGCAAGATCGAAATATTAGATTATTGTCTCCATATTCCCTTTTGTTTTATATATACTGGTACCACCAATGTATCCATTTCATAAGCTTCCAGAAACCAGGGAATATAATTGTGTAACATAGCTGGGGTAAACATAAAGTTAAAGGTTAACTCAGTAGACATTTAACTAAACTATCCCTCAGGGACTGTTAGTGCTCAAAAAAAAAAAAAAATTACTTCAAATGAACATAATTTACAAATCTATAAATTATAATGAATACAATTACATATGTCAATATTAAGGAGTTAATTCTTGGTTCTTTATATTAAGAATCAATATTAAGAAGGTGTTTCTATGTTCTTAATATTAAAAAGGAACTTCTTGGGACATCTGAAGATAATCTTTATGAACTTCAAATATTACAGGCTTATGTGGTAGATATACATGGGTTTAGAATATTGGCTTCAGATAAGTATATACTGACTTTAAAATGCAGTAGTTGTTTTTTAAAAGAAACCTTAGATATTAATGTTTATTTTTATTTTCTACTGTTTCTCTCATAAAAGTTGAGGGAAAATGTTTTTTAATTCACTGATTTAGGTTTTCACTTGTTAAGAAAAAGAAAGAAAGTTAAGTCGCTCAGTCGTGTTCAACTCTTGGTGACCTCACGGACTGTAGCCTACCAGGCTCCTCTGTCCATGGGATTTTCCAGGCAATAGTACTGGAGTGGACTGCCATTTCCTTCTCCAGGGGATCTTCCCAACCCAGGGATCGAACCTGGGTCTCCCACATTGTAGACAGATGCTTTACCGTCTGAGCCACAGGGAAGTCCTAAGAAAAAGAAAGCTTACAAAATGATACTGATGATAATTTTCTTTGACCAGAAGAAAATAAGCATCATTCTAATAGCTAATTTCCCATATTAAAATTCTAATTGAAAAGTACATGTCAACTGATAAGACATTATATTTTAGTTTTTAACTTTTTGTTTTAACATTATTATTCAAGTTTATTACAATGCAAATAGAGTCAATTATAGGCAGAGTAACTATGGCACATAACTGCTGTTAAATTTGGTGTTCTTGGAATATATGGGTCCAAGTAACAAGAAGCTACTACTTCATTGCCAAGAAGTCAAATTTAATTTGCTTTCTTTTCCCCTCCCTCTTCAACTGGCTGAAATACAAGTTCCACTGCAAATGCAACAACCAGCAAACATAGATGCCATCACAAATACATAATGCTGCCAAGTAGGAAACCCTACATTGACGAATAACAGAACTCCCCATAGCAACTGGAAGATATTCTGGGCAGCATATTTAAAGTCTTGAAGCTATATTATAAATAAGATACATGCATCTTTTGTAACTAAAAAAATGTTAGTTTAAAAAAAATCTGACATTTACTATAACTCAATAAGTAATTTTTCTGTCTGGTTCATTTTTTAGTGGGTTAAAAAATTTTATTAATATAAATCTTTCATTCTGAACTTCTGTAACCATAACTGCTATCAAGGAGACCCTGTGATGTCTTAAATAAAATTTGCCATACACAATTGAAAAAAAAAAAAAAAAAANCTGGTTCATTTTTTAGTGGGTTAAAAAATTTTATTAATATAAATCTTTCATTCTGAACTTCTGTAACCATAACTGCTATCAAGGAGACCCTGTGATGTCTTAAATAAAATTTGCCATACACAATTAAAAAAAAAAAAAAAAACCCATGACGAGTTTTCAAACTTTGCTAATCAAATTCTTAGTCTGATAACCTAATAAGACTGTTAAAGTTTAGCAACTGAAAACTCTCCTCACTGATTTCACTTAGCTTGGAGACAAAATGTGATAACAAAAACTATTTATAAGAATCCACTGTGGCAATAATATGTGTCAGAAACATGTAGGGAAATGATATTGAAGGTAAGACCTCTATTCTTCAGGAATTTTTCCTCTGGATAAGGGTAGAAATCACCTGTACAAGAACACTAATAAATCAAAGCAATATTTCACTAGAAAATCAGATCCCTTGTGAGAAGTTATGAGAAACATCATTTGCCTACAACTGCTTCAAATTCTAAACTCCCTAAAGCAAAAATTCCAAGCACTATCTACCAACAGACACAAAAGTTAGAAGAGAAAATGATCTTTTAAAGTAGAAATAAGATGGAGTCTCAAGACCTCTCAAAATAGCTTTGGTTTTAAATCCAAAATATTTTGTACTCAATTTCATGAAATCTTCCCCCATCACACTCACTATGAAATGTCAATTCTGAGGAGTGACATCATCAAGATGACAAATAAGACCTCAGAATCCATCTCTTCACAAAGATCAGCAATCAAACAGCTATCTGAAGCATGGCTGAAGAGCCAATAACCTTTGCAGCTGTAGAACATCCCCCACATTGCTCACCAAAGACCATATAATGACTGATATTATACTCCAGTTGTCCAAGTCACTGAGACAGTATTCTCTTCCCCAGGACCCAGAGCCACCACATGCATGCATACTTGGTGTCCTGAACCACTAGTCCTAGGGTCACAGAACAAAGTTAGCTCTGGGAGAATTCAGAACTCCACTTAAGAAATTTTAGCAACACAGTGGAACAAAACCCTGAGTACAGCCACACAAAAAGGAAAGGAAGATTAGCTCCATTTTGCTTCCTTCATTCCCCTGGGCTAGCACCGCTCCTTGCCAGGAAGGAATTCCCCAGCTAGAAAGAATTCCCCTCACTGGGAAAGACAGAACACAGTGAGTCATCAGTTTCCCCAGCCTTTCAAGGCACCTCATGAAGAATCCACTTTGGTTTCAGCCCACCCAGGGACCGGCAAAGCTGAGAATATAGATATGGCTAGGAATAAGGAAGAGGGGCAAGGTGACCAGCAGCAGCCACACAGTGCAAGTGATCATGATTCCCCGTGATCTCCTCTAGAAGGCACTAGCAGATTTGGCCATTGAAGAAACAAGCACAAGTATAACAGAACGTCTTCAGATTTCACTTGGTTTTGCCCTAAAGGTTTTCATGTTTACAGATGCTAAATGCCTGAGTATCTCTCCTCTGCCCTTCTTTTCTACCTATCAGAGCCTGGGATCTGCACTGACACCCTGTTTCTGTGGCTGCATGAGTACAAACACCAGCCTAGACCTCTATGGTTAACCCCCATTGCCACATGCATGCTTGGAGTTAGCTTCTCCAACTGTGCACTTTCACCTTCTAGCCTGATTCTCTTCACCAACATTTACTGCCATGCATGCACCCATGGCAAGACCCCACAGTCACAGGAGTGCATGCTGATAGCCAGGGTTCCACAACTGCCAGTTTGCCCCGTTGGCCCTGGCACTCGCTGCTTGCCCTGGCCCCCACCAGTATGTGTGTGTCTGCAAGCAGCCCCTGTCATTACACAGGAACCTGCAGCTGGCCTCCAGACCCACATATCATTGACTTCAGCCACCATCACTGTATGCCTTGGTCCCCAGTCACTTGACTTGGAAGCATGGCTGAAGAACCAATAACCTTTCCAGCTGTAAAACATTCCCCACATTGCTCACCAAAGACCACATAATGACTGATATTATAATCCAGCTGTTCAAGTCATTGAGACAGTATTCCCTTCCCCAGAACCCAGAGTCACCACATGCATGCATGCTTGGTGTCCTGAACCACTAGACCTAGGGTCACATTCCGTGCCAACATGCCCCATCACACAAGTGAAGGTCTTTTCTTGCTGAAGTCAGTCCATAATGTCTGGAAGAGGTGACTTCTTCCTCAAATGTACAGACACCTATGCATGGCTAGTGGCCTTATTAAGAATCAGCTAAACATGATACCACCAAAGAACACAGTAATTTTCATTCAGTTCAGTTCAGTTCAGTTGTTCAGTCGTGTCTGGCTCTTTATAACCCCGTGAATCACAGCAGGCCAGGCCTCCCTGTCCATCACCAACTCCCAGATTTTCACTAAATGATGCCAAAGAAATAGAGATCCAAGAATGATCTGATAAAGAATTCAAAATAGTTATTATAAAGGATTTTCAGGCAGCTATTAGAGAACACAGATTAAAAATTATTGAAGTCAGGGAAATAATATAGGAACAAAACAAGAAGTTCAACAAAGAGATAGAAAACATAAACAAAAAAGCAAAAGGGAAATTTTGGAACTGGAGAGTACAGTGACCACATTGAAAAAGCCAATAAAAGCTTCACAAACAGACTGCACAAAATAAGAAGAAAGAAACAGTGAGTCCAAAGACAGATCATTTGAAATGATCTAGTGAAAAAAGAAAAAAGAATGAAAAGGAATGAAGTAATCCTGTGGGACTAATGACACACAATTAAGAGAAAAAAATCTATGTATAATTGAAGCCCCAGAAAGAGAAAAGAGGGAGAAAGGGGTAGAAAGTTTATTTAAAGAAACAATGTCTGAGAATGTTCTAAACCTGAAGAGAGATTTAGACATCTAAATTCACTAAGTTAACAGGTCACCCCAAAATTTTAATCCAAAACAATCTTCTCCAAAGCACACTATAATAAAACTGTCTAAAATCAAAGAGAGAATTTTTAAAGCAACCAGAAGAAAAAAATTACTCCCATAAAAGGGAACCCTGAGAAGGTTATCAGTGGACTTTTCAAAAGAAACCTTGGAGGATGGGAGAGAGTAAGATGACAAATGCAAAGTGCTGAAAGAAAAAAAACTGCCAACCAAAAATACTTTACCTGGCAAAATTGTCCAGAAATGGAGAAATGAAGGCAACATAATAAAGGTGAGATAAAAACTTTCCCCAAAAAACAAAAGCTGAGGGAGTTGATCATCACTAGACATGCCTTACAAGAAATGCTGAAAGGAGTTCTTCAACCTGAAATGAAAAGATCCTAATTAGTAATACAAAAACATGAAACTATATAACATATTGGTGGTGTATATAGTATAGATTAAGAATACTCTAATACTATGATATGGTGTTGTGCCAAAAATTTAACACTACAATGAAAGTTAAAGGAAAAATAGTAAACATAGCTATAGTTATTCCAATTTAACAGATACACAATATAAAAAGATATAATTTGTGACATCAAAAAATAAAATGTGGGGCAGCAGAAAAAGGGTAGAGTTTTGTATACACTCCAGATTATCTACTTAAAATAGACTGCTATATCCATTACAAAAATGTTTTATGTAAACCTCAGGATAAACACAAAACAAAAAACAATGAGGGATACACACAACATAAAGAGAAAGGGATCAAAGTATTGCTGCTGTTCAGTTGCTCAGTCATGTCTGACTCTTTGGGACCCCATGGAATGCAGCATGCCAGGCTTCCATGTTCTTCACCATCTCCCAGAGCTTGTCCATTGAGTCAGTGATGCCATCCAACCATCTCATCATCTGTCATCCCCTGTCATCCCCTTCTCCTGCCTGAAGTCCTTCCCAGGATCAGAGTCTTTTCAGATGAGTCAGCTCTTCGCATCAGGTGACCAAAGTATTAGAGTTTCAGATTCAGCATCAGTCCTTCCAATGAATATTCAGGACTTATTTCCTTTAGGATTGACTGGTTGGATCTACTCACAGTCCAAGTGACTCTCAAGAGTCTTCTCCAACACCACAGTTCAAAAGCATCAATTCTTCAGCACTCAGCTTTCTTTATAGTCCAACTCTCACATCCATATATGACTACTGGAAAACCAATAGCTTTGTTTAGATGGACCTTTGTCAGCAAAATAATGTCTCTGCTTTTTAATATGCTGTCTAGGTTGACCATAGCTTTTCTTCTAAGGAGCAAGCGTCTGTTAATTTCATGGCTGTAGTCACCATCTACACTGATTTGGAGCCCCCCAAAATAAAGTATCTCACTGTTTCCATTGCTTCTCCATCTATTTGCCATGAAATGATGGGACTGGATGCCATATTCTTGTTTTTTGAATGTTGAATTTTAAGGTAACTTTTTCCTCTTTCCTCTTTTACTTTCATCAAGAGGCTCTTTAGTTCTTCACTTTCTGCCATAAGGGTGGTGTCATCTGCAAATCTGAGGTTATTGATACTTCTTCCAGCAAACCTGATTTCATCTTGTGCTTCATCCAGCCTGGAGTTTTGCATGATGTACTCTGCATATAAGTTAAATAAGCAGGGTGACAATATTCAGCCTTGACATACTCCTTTCCCGATTTGGAATCTGTCTGTTGTTCCATGTCCATTTTGTTGCTTCTCGACCTGCATACAGATTTCTTAGGAGACTGGTACTCCCATCTCTTAAGAATTTTCCACAGTGTCTTGTGATCCACACAGTCAAAAGCTTTGGTGAAGTCAATAAAGCAGATATTTTCTGGAACTCTTTTGCTTTTTTTGATGATCCAATGGATGTTGGCAATTTGATCTCTGGTTCCTCTGCCTTTTCTAAATCCAGCTTCGACATCTGGAAGTTCACAGTTCACGTACTTTTGAAGCCTGGCTTGGAGAATTTTGAGCATTACTTTGCTAGCGAGTGAGATGAGTGTAATTGTGTGATAGTTTGAACATTCTCTGGCATTGCCTTTCTTTGGGATTGGAATGAAAACTGACCTTTTCCAGTCCTGTGGCCACTGCTGAGTTTTCCAAATTTCCCGGCACATTGAGTGCTGCACTTTCAGTTTCATCTTTTAGGATTTGAAATAGCTCAACTGGAATTCCATTACCTCCACTAGCTTTGTTCGTAGTGATGCTTCCTAAGGCCCACTTGACTTCACATTTCAAGATGTCTGGCTCTAGGTGAGTGATCACAACATTGTGGTTATCTGGGCTATGAAGATCTTTTTTTGTATAGTTCTTTTGTGTATTCTTGCCATCTCAACATCTTCTGCTTCTGTTAGGTCCATACCTTTTCTAGCCTTTACTGTGCCCATCTTTGCATGAAATGTTCCCTTGGCATCTCTTATTTTCTTGAAGAGAGCTCTATTCTTTCCCATTCTATTGTTTTCCTTTATTTATTTGCATTGATCATAGAAGAAGGCTTTCTATCTCTCCTTGCTACTCTTTGGAACTCTACATTCAGAAAGGTATGTCTTTCCTTTTCTCTACTGCATACTTATATAATGCTGTGAGAGTAAATCTTAAATGTTCTCAACACAACAAAAAAATACTAATTATAAGAGGTTAAGGATGTGTTATTTAACCTTATTGTGTTAAACAATTTGTAATATATACATGTATCTAATTATTACATTGTATATCTTAAATTTACACAATGTTATATGTCAATTATATTTCAATAAAGTTGGGGGGGGCGGGAAGCAAAAAAAGAAATGTCAATGCTTTTTAACACTGCCTAGTTAAAACAACCTATAGGCCTCTATATCTTACACAGTGTTTCCTCAACAAAGATATTTAGATCTATGATTAATCTAAAATATGCTCTTTCATATTTTTTTCACCAAGAAAACAAAGCATGTTTCATGTTCACCTGAAAAAACAGAAGAGGCCAAATAAAATGCTTTTTTCATTCACATTTTATCAGCATTTGAGAAATTTTACCTACTTGTATGTTTAAATCTCTAGCATCAGTCCTTATTCAATGTCTTCCACATTTATACTTAAAAATTCATTGAACACAAGATTAATGCTTTTACTTACGTATATACCCAAAACTCATTATTTATACTATCTCTCAAATACTTCCATAATTATTTCTGTTGGTAATAGCATGTTAAGATTACCTAATGTCATTGGATCAGGTTTTAAAAACTGTAACTCCTAAACTTGATTTGTTAACCATCGCAAGAGGGCACATATTGTAAACTGCTTAATATGGAACTATTGAAAAATAGTCAAATTTACAGAAAGCAATATTAAGAAAGTTACATATCAAAACAGTATATGAAAAATTCCACAATTATAATATTTAGCTTGATTTTGATAAAAATGTGCCTACGTTTTATAGTTTAAAATAATAACACCAGTCCAGATGTTTTTACACTTTAAGAATTATAAAATTTACTCTAGGTGGCGTACTTCTATAAGCTTGCAGCAAGAAAAGAATACAATTGAAAATCATTTTTTATTATTTCTAATCAGTGACTGTTAAATTTAAAAACTAGTCTAATGATATTTGAGATTTGTTAGTAGAAAATTAAGTTTAAAGTTGCTTAGCTAAATTGGGGTATAATTCATGACAGAAAATTTTGTATTATGAGTCTCTTTAAACTGGTAAATATTTCCCTGTGTGAAGACTTTAGAGAATCATATGCATAAAAATGAAGTATTCAGTAAACACCTACATGGAAAAACAAACAATATTGTATTCAACTATTTTTTATGTATTTAAAACTTGTTTTTTAAAACTTTCTCTCATTCTAATATTCATTATGGTTGCATTTGTGCAAGCAGCAGAGTTCTGACTCTTGGGTGCCATTCGTGATACAACCACTTGTGATGTAAACATTTAGACCATATTTATTTCCCATCTGCCATTCGTTTTTATAAATCAGTGTATCTATCCTGTTACTTAAAGCTCTTGTTAGCAAGATCATTTTCTTCATTTTTATCTGGAACCACACAACTTTGATGCCCCTCACAAGAACTGTATTCATAATTCCAGTATTTTTAATAAAGTCAGACAAGGGGAGGGACATTGGGGAATTATCAACCAATGGAGCTGTGTTGTCTCCAGTTCTCTCCGTCATACTGAGTATGACATGTAGGCCAGTTTAGTGAAACTGGATCCAAAATCAGGTGTCATTTGAAGCCAACTCTTGAAATCACTCTATAGTTACCAATCTGGAGAGCTTCAAATCGATTTTAAATTGCTGTGCTATTTTGGTACACATTGTTATTACCTAGAGTTTTTAAAGCACATGCTTTTTGAGAAACCTCAACTCCTTTAGTCATTTATCTGACAAATAGTATTTTTACATAATTCTTATCCATGTCATGCAATATTTACATTGCTTAAAAAGGAATTGAAATTGCAATTAAAGGAGATTCTTAGTAGTTTATCTCTCCTTTGCTAGTCATAAACTCAGATTTCCTCAGTTATTATCTCTTTTCTATTTGGAAATGTTCATTACTACTTGGACATCTGCAAGTATGTATTCTCTTATTAAAGACTTATTCATCAAATTAGTCCAAGTTTGTTTTGGTGGCAGCATTTTGTTGAGGTAGAAGAATTTTTCCAGGGCTTAGACTTGACAATGGTTTGTATATTCTTACTATGTTTGTATTTTCATATTAAATAGTAGAGATGCAAATGACCTTATTGGAATTCCATCATTTGTAGCTTAAATGGATTGTTACAGGATGCTTCTAACTTAACTTGGGGCATCAAGATCTTTCTAATTAACTGTATTTTTACATTAAGAAACAATGAGTATAGAAGACTTGATTTATTCTTGCTTTCTACTGTGTCTACTGCAATGCAAAGCCCATACTTTCTACATCTCATTGTGATTATTACAATTGGGTGCAAAAGGAAATACAAATATATAAATGGAGAGAGATGTATACATGAACATCTGTCTGTGTGTAGATTTCATGCTAAAAACTGTAATGGCAATAGTGGGCCAAAACAGATAGAGTCTCAGACCTCACATAATTAAAGAACTACTGGGGGAGAAAATCACCTGAAAATAGAATTAAAGTGACAAATGCTCCAAATATAAGGTATGTGATAATATAAAAGTATGACAAACCATTTTCTAGAAAGGCTAAACATTTGACATTTTAAAGTTGTTCAGCATAATCATCAGCACATAGTTATCAGTCTTATTTTAGCCAGTCTAATAGGTATTCTTTACAGCTGCAATTTGCACTTATTAATAGCTAATTACATTGAACATGAACATCTTTTCACCTACCACCATTACAGTAGCCTCTTTGTTGAGGTGTCTGCTCTTCTGCCCATTTTCTAATTGGGATTCTTTTCTTACTATGAACTTCTGCTTTACTGACTATGCCAAAGCCTTTGTGTGGACTACAACAAAGTCTGGAAAATTCTTAGAAATAGTAACACCAGACCACTTGACCTGCTTCTTGAGAAATCTGTATGCAGGTCAGGAAGCAACAAGTTAGAACTGGACAAGGAACAACAGACTGGTTCCAAATAGGGAAAGGAGTACATCAAGGCTGTATATTTCACCGTGCTTATTTAACTTATATGCAGAGTACATCATGAGAAACGCTGGGCTGGATGAAGCACAAGCTGGAATCAAGATTGCCGGGAGAAATATCAGTAACCTCAGATATGCAGATGACACCACACTTACAGCAGAAAGCGAAGAAGACCTAAAGAGACTCTTGATGAAAGTGAAAGAGTGAAAAAGTAGGCTCAAACTTCAACATTCAGAAAACTGAGATCATGGCATCTGGTCCCATCACTTCATGGCAAATAGATGGGGAAAGAGTGGAAACGGTATCAGACTTTATTTTGGGGGGCTCAAAAATCACTGCAGATGGTGACTGCAGCCATGAAATTAAAAGATGCTTGCTTCTTGGAAGAAAAGTAATTACCAACTTAGACAGCATATTAAACAGGAGAGACATTACTTTGCCAACAAAGGTCCATCTAGTCAATGCTACGGTTTTTCCAGTAGTCATGTATGGGTGTGAGACTTGGACATAAAGAAAGCTGAGCACTGAAGAATTGATGCTTTTGAACTGTGGTGCTGGAGAAGACTCTTGAGAGTCCCTTGGACTGCAAGGAGATCCAACCAGTCCATCCTAAAGATCAGTCCTGAGTGTTCATTGGAAGGACTGAGGCTGAAGCTGAAACTCCAATACTCTGGCCACCTGACTCATCTGAAAAGACCCTGATGCTGGGAAAGATTGAAGGCAGGAGGAGAAGGGGACAACAGAGGATAAGATGGTTGGATGACATCACCAATACAATAGATGAGTCTGAGTAAACTCTGTGAGTTGGCTATGGACAGGGAGGCCTGGCGTGTTACAGTCCATGGAGTTGCAAGGAGTGGGACATGACNAAGATTGAAGGCAGGAGGAGAAGGGGACAACAGAGGATAAGATGGTTGGATGACATCACCAATACAATAGATGAGTCTGAGTAAACTCTGTGAGTTGGCTATGGACAGGGAGGCCTGGCGTGTTACAGTCCATGGAGTTGCAAGGAGTGGGACATGACTGAGCAACTGAACTGAACTGACTGAATTTTGAAAGTTCTTTAGATATTCTGGACACAAGTCATTTACTGAATATATCTGCAAACATTTTCTGTCTATAGCTTGTCTTCCCACTTAACAGGGTTCTTCTCAGAACAAAACATTTTTACTTTTTACAAGTTCAACTTATTCATATTTTTCAAAAAGGATTATATCTTGTTACTTCTAGAATTCTGGCCTAACCTTGGGAGATCTAAGTTGAGGGAATTTTTTCTTATGCTATAAACTTCCAATTGTTCCAATACCATTTCAATTGTCCCAGCGTAATTTCTCCTTACTCAAAAGTTAATTTGCCATACTGGTGTGAGTTTATTCTGGACTCCAATTTTGTTTCATTGCTGTGTGTCTATCCCTCTGGCTTTGCATACAATCAGTATCAATACTACACTCTCCTGATGGTGTGGTAGTTACATAATAAACCTTGATATTTTGCAGTCTGATTCCTTCATCTTTAAAATTGTGTATGCTATTCTTGTTTCTCTGCCTTTTCAAATAAATTTTAGAAAGTCTATCTACAAAGAATTCTGGGATTTTGATATTAATTAATACATTAATGTATTAAACCTACAGAGCATTTGAGGTACAGCTGACATCTTCACTATGTTGCCTCCCAATCCATGAATATGGTACATCTCTCCATTTATTTAGCTCTTCTTTCATTAGCATTTATAGTTTTTAGCGAACATCTCATTTGCTTAAATTTATACTTAATATTGTATGTTTTTAGCAACTGTAAATGATGTCATTTATAGCGTATAAAAGTTTCATTGGCCTAGTAGTACTCAGTGATCTTGCTAAACTCATTTATTAGTTCCAGGATGTTCTTGGAGAGTTCCAGGGATTTTACATGTAGACCATTAGGTTACCTGTAAATCTGAGCTTTACTTCTTCCTTTCCAGGCTGTATACTTTTTATGCCCTTCTCTTACTGCACAAACTTAAGTCATCAAGTACTGTATCAGACATGGTAAGTGCATGTCCTTGTCTTATTTCCAAATTAATGTGTTTAGATTTCATTACATACCATGCTAGATGCAAATTTTATACCTTTGTAATCATGAATGGGTTTAATTTTGTCAAATGCTTTCTTTGTATCAATATAATCACGTGGTTTTTATTTTCTTCTTAGTATGATAAATTATGTTAACAAATTTTCAAACAGTAAAGCAGGAGCCTTGCATATCTGGAATAAACCCCTTGGCTGTGTTAAAAACTCAAATGTCTTTTCATGGGGAATGGATTACCAGACTGTGATGCATCTATACAATGAAATATTACTTAAAAATATTGAAATCAGTGAGTCTATTTGGGGATAGTTATGATTTATTCTAACAGTGAAGCAGTTTCTGTTCAGGCAAAGAGAACAATGAGATTAAATTAAGCATGATTAAAATTAATTCCTTTTCTTTAGATACTGTCATTTTGCTACCATTAACTATGCCTATATTCAAAGCCATGCTTATGACCAACAGTTCTTAAAATTAAGGTGACTGTATTATTATGTTATTCATGGTATCTGTTGTATAAGAGACATTGTGCCATATTTCAAGCTGTGTTTATTTTTTCATTTATTAAACTTTTTCTATAATGGAAGCTTCCAAAAAAAAAAAAAAAACTACTGAGACATATAGCACTGATAGAGCTAAAGGGCAACATACCCAGTGAAAGAAGCCGGTCTCAACATGTTACAAATTGTATGACTCCACTGACAAAACACTTTTACAGTGAGAAAATTACAGCAACAGAGAAAAAAAATCAGTGGATAGTAGCTATTAGTGATAGATGAGGGTGTAGCATGTAACTATTAACAAGTAGCAAGGCGTTCCTTTGAGATATATATTCTATATCCTGATTGTGGTGATGGTAACATAAATCTACTTAAGAAACTACATAAAGAGGAAAAAAAAAAAAGCAAGCATGTAAAAATTATGAGATCTGAATAAAATCTGTACCTGAGTTAACAGCAGTGTTGCACTGTCAATTTCTGGGTTTGACAATATACTAAAGTTACATAAGATAATAGGAAGCTTACCGGTACACAGGAACTCTGTATTGTTTTTGCAACTTCTTGTGAGTCTTAAAGTATTTTAAAAGTAAGACATTATTTAAAAAATATAGTAAGAAAAAAAAAAAGAGGGATATGACCTCTGAATGAAAGATGAGTTCAAGGAAGGCTTTATTTCATACAGAGGGAACAAGTACCAAGTTTATGGAAGAAGGATGTGTAACAAGGCCATGGAATTTAAGTGTAGCTAAATCCAGAAATAAAGGGCAAGAGGAAAGTAGTTTACAATTAAGAAAATCTGAATTTTCCTTCTTGGTTCTGATATCATATAGAACGTCAAAGGTCACATTTAAGACATCAAATGGGAAATAACTGATGAGTTTTAAAGAGAGGGAGGGTAAAAAGTTATTATTAGTGATGTTTTGTCACATTCTAATTGTAGTGATGAACTGACTGGGGGAAGTGATGATGATACCTAGCTACTGTTGTAGTCTAGGAGTCAGATAATGGTAGCTTGGTCTAGGGTGCTGGTGGCAATAGAAATGGAGCAAAATTATACACTTGAGATGAATCATAGAGCCCATAACAGGAATGGAAACATGGCCATGATTTAAAAGACTGAAAATGTTCATTAGATTGGTGACATGGAACTAAGCTATTTCAAAGGAACAATGTGGAGTGAAGGGGGTGTTGGGGATGCCAGACTGGAGCAATTTAAAGAACGGGAAAATAGACATGAGTTCAACAAGTGAGGAAATCTGGCAGTAAAAAAAAAAAAAGAAAAACAGAGAGAAATGGGTAGTAGCTGCAAGGGAACTGTGGAAATGAAGGAAGATGTTTTAAAAAGTGGTAGAAAATTGAGCATATTTTAGTGTTAATAGGAAAGAAACTAGCTGAAATAAAAAGAAAAAAGGTATAGTGAAGAAAAGAAAATAGTTTAAGGACAAGTGTGAAGAAAAGAAATGAAGCTTTGGAGAAGTCAGGATGCTCTTGAAGCAGAAGAAAGGGTGGCAAATTAATGAAACTAAAGTATGGCTAAAGTATAAAAAATGAGGAAGACAGTGGTGGGAAACAGCTCAAAAAAGAGTAGGGCTACTTTCTTTTACTCTAGGAGGAAAAGAAGTGAAGTTGTGCACAAGAATATCTGATACAGTTTATCATCTCTCTTTTTCGCTGTGAAATAGTAAGGGAGCTATGATAGCTAACTAGGGCTACCTTAATGAAGTACACAGAGGACTGAGTGTCTTAGAACAACAGAAATTTATTTCATCACAGTTCTAAAGGCCAGAAATCCAAGATCAGGGTGTCAGCAGAGCTGGTTTCTTCTGAGGAAACACTCCTTGGCTTGTAGATGGACATCTTCTCTTCGTCTTTCCATGGTGCCTCCTCTGTATGTCTGTGTCCTAATCTCTCCTTATAAAGATATCAATCATACTGGATTAGGGCTCAGCAATATGACTCAATTTTACTTCATGACCACTTTAAAGACTCAATCTCCAAATAAAGTCACATTCAGAGGCACCAGGGATTAGAACTTCAAATATTAAATTGGGGTGGGGTAGGGAGAGAAACAATTCAACCTATAACAAGAGGTTACTTGCCAAGAATGAGAAGGGAGATAGGAGAAATTAGAAGTTCAAAGTGAGGAGGTTTGAAATAATTCTGAAACAGTTTGAAAATACTTCTCACACTGACTATAAATGAATTATCTTTATTGGGTAATTTCCTTTACATTCAATTTAATTAAAAATGAAATTCTGGCTTAATTATTCCATTAAAAAATTATTTCACAAGTCAGAAAATCTGAATTTTAGTCCTTTCTCAGCCACCAAGCAATGTCCCTTGGATACATCTGGTTCTCATCTTTATCAAAGAACAGGCTAGACATAGGTCTTGGAATATACTAGAAAGAGGATTGATTTGGGAGCCCCTGACATCCTAATCCTATTTCCTGCTCTGTCACAGAAGAGCTTAATTTCTCAGAACCTCACTTCTTCATCCTAAAGTCAAGTACAACTAAATCTCTCTAATGTCCCTTCTAAACTCTACTATAGTTATTTGAATATAAGTGACATTGCTTTGAGAATAAAGAGATTATAGCATTAAAGGAAAAAAATTCTTCGAAATATGTGATTAAAAAATTGTTTGCTTCTGGCATATTGAAATATTAATTATCCATTTCAATTTTTTCTATATCTTCTTCTGTTCCCAAGTCAATGTTATTCTCAGGATTAAAGATATTCTAAATATGCCTTTTTCTCACCTCTGTTGGCTTAAATACTAGGTGTTGAGTTGGAACAAGATACTACTTCTTTTGTTATATTTAATTATCTACTTAACCTTAAATCATTAAATTCTGAAATAGCATCCCTCACACGTCTAAAATAATAGTTCTGCATTTTAAAAAGGGCTTAATGGTGGCTCATTAGTCAGAAACATATATGACTGAAGTAACAAAAAATACAAACAATGGCTTAATAATCAAGTTTATTTTTCTCATGTACTTAGTGCAGAAGCTGGCAATTACTCTTGTTGGTTCAGGTGTTTACCAATGCCATCAGGGACCCAGGGTCCCGATAATCTTTCTATGGAACCATTTTAGCTTTAATATTTATATATTTAATTAATTCTCATACTTGTGATTTCATGTTTGTAAGATTTGAAGTTTATAAATTATTACACATTAACAATGTACTTAACAAATTAAAAATTTCTGGAAAGAAGGTGTTAAAATTAGAAAAAAAGTGAAACTAAAGGCTGACAGTTGTAAGGAGCACTAAATTACTTATTACACAAATACTGCTGAAGTATACTGTACTCTAGTGACTCACAGAAGGACATTAGAGGGAAGAAAGATAGTGGAATAATATGTGGGCACTATTTTCTTTATCTGAAATGGCTGATTATGTTGAAAATGGTGAATAAATTCATGGGCAAAAACAGTTTATCCTGTGATAACAAATATTAGTTAATAGGAATTATCTTTATAAGGGAAGAGTTATTTCACATCTGCCCATTATCTATGGCAGAACAAAATGAAAAAAAATGCAAAATGAAAGAATTAAACTAGATGTGGAGAACAATTTGCTAACAGAATAACTCAAAAAATTAAAATGCTGATACTGACAATAGTTCTCTTCATACTTCTACTTTGTCAATTCTTCTATGATCTCTATTTGCCCTACTGAGCACAATAGCAAGCATATCAGAGTTTCTGTATTACACTGGCAAGTAATTAAAAATTAAGTGTATTAATATATGTAATATATAATTTATGCATGTAAATTATAAATTAATACTAATATTTGACCTGAATGAACTGCCTATTTTAAAAACTAATTTATATTAAGTGTTTGAACTTAAAAGTCTGAATAAAGTGCTTTAACTTTCAAGTTCTATTTTACTGCAAAACACACCAAATACTACTAACAGTAGTGTAATGATTGTTCATTATGAAAAGAGACAAAAGACTGAAATTGTAATTATTACTAAGGAGGTAATGAGATACAAGAATTATAAAATATTTGCTTCTACAAATAGTTTAGATTTTCTTATTTTTCCCTAAAAGAAAGTAATTAAGCCATTGAAACTCCTTTCATCTCTATTATCTATGCTTTCTAAATAGCCCTTTAAATAATTTAGTGTTGAAAGCTGGATAAATATAACTTTCATAGGGTTAAATTTGACTATCATAGCATACATGAACCTTAAACCACTTTATAAGTAAAAAATCTCAATTATGTCCCATAGCAAAACAAAATTTCATAAAATGATAATGCTGAACTTTAGAGAATGATATACTTTAACCAAGATCTATCAGAATAACATTATAGCATATAAAATAATAGCACACTGGAATGCAGAGCAAAATTCAACCTGACACTATAAAGAGAATGAAATAATTTACCAGCACTTTGCTTCTGTCAACTACATATGCTATGTAGTTCCTACCACACAAAAAAAGGAGTTAACTAGAAATTAAGCTTTAAAATAATATATTCACTATTTGAATACAACAAAAAAGAATCTAGAATTTTCATATGCAAGTTTAATAAATCATCAGTTTATTTAACAAGGTTATTTATATATTAGATTGTGGTTTAAGAGCAGTTATATATGTGTGATATGAAAAGAATGATGTTTGATCTGTAAGAATCTTGTTAATAGGCTTTCCCCCTCTACCTGCTTAGCACTAAATGCCATTTCTAGGTTTATATAAACTCATCCTTTACAACTGTCTTCTTAACAGAAAATCAATATATAAATAGCACTGGGCATCTAGTAAATAAGTCACAAACCAGTGAGCTCAATTTTGCAGTTGTGAAATGTAATGTGAAAGAGTTTTTGAAACCTTAAGACTGGGTGATCTGCAGTGTTTCCAACATGTCTTCGACTGCCTTCAGAGAGTATTTGGTTTCCTTCTTACTTCGACCTGCAAACTAATTTTAAAAAATGCAATTAGGCTTAATTACAGTGGCAAGTACAAAATCACAATCTTACTTTCAAATTGTTAATGAGAATTAACATTATTTTTATCACTAGCACAAAATCAAGTATATTCTTTTTCTTCATTAAAAAATAAAACTTGGATTTTAAGAACATTTTCATTAAGGATTCATCTTCAACTGAAGTATAAAAATTTCCCTGTAAAATTGACCAGTTTAAATGTTTAAGTAGCATGATAATCTATAAAAACATATATTTGATTTTCAAACTATCCTACCTTTTCAGACCAAAAAACCTTTATGAAATAAAAAGCATAATTTAGAAACAAAATTGTATTTGTGCAGGAGGGACCATTTCTACTTGTGTGACCTCTAATAAAATTTTTACAATTTCAAATAAAGATAAAATATAAATGTAAAGTACTGCTATCTAACAGTTTAAAGTTGTAAGGTTTCTCTAAAATTTTTTACAGTAGGTTTCAATTTTTTTTAATTTTCCAGTTTTATTAGTTGACTAGATAACATCACATTTCTGTAGTGAAAAACTATCAAATAAAACTCTATGCTATATGTTGAAGTAATATAAACATGTTTTAAAGAATGCATTTCTAGTTTATTAAGTCATAATTTATTTCATAATACCAAATTGGGAATGGATTTTACAATGAGAACAAAACACAGGGTATTAAATACTATCTTTGAATATTCAAAAAAATCCGTGACTTATTAAAATTCAATATAATATGTAATCAGTGGGGAAAATACTGTTGAATACCCCATGCTGATTTCAAAATGTGTTTTCTAACTACACTGACAATTCTCATCATTTATCAGTTTGACTTAACATTACAGATTTACTAGATAAGTATGTTTCCTTGGAAAGGTAGGGGAAGACTGATTATATCTATATTACCTATTTTTCCTCTGGTTAAAGTATTGATCAACATTTTCTACTAGCAACATATAATATTTTCAAGTTAACATCCAGGCACTCAGTATACTTTCAAGTGACTGATCTTTCCTTCAGATACCAATGCTGTCTTAAGTACTTAGTACTTAATTTATGATGTGTTCCTTCTCTTTTGTAATTAACTTAATTTGGCAAACTTCATGTGACCTGTTGAGAAAGATTAAGTGATCAAGCACAGGTAACATCATAGAGGAAATAGGTTTCAGGAATTGCTAACCTGCCTCTGACCTCCTTGACTGCAGTTTAACATGATCATTCTCCTTGTTCCTAAACCACTAGTGTCTGTAGCTCAATACTGATTTGACAGAGTAACTATTAATAAAGGAGATTTCCAGAGGAAATGCCAGGGAAAGAAAAAAACTTCTCATGAGAATCAAGATCACTTTGCCTTTTATAAGAGATTACTAATTTAAGGAATCCAAATGCTGAATATTTAGGTCATAATTAGAAACTATGGCAATACCACATTTAAAACTTTGCCCTTTCATAATTTCCCCTGGTGAGTAAAGGATGTGGAGTGTGCTTATTATTCCTATTACCTAGTTGATAGAGTCACTTTCACAAGGACTTACCAAGAACAGAAAGCCTTTCTTTTACCACTGCCTACCCAAAGTAAACAAGAATGGTCCTAATCAGATATTTAAAGGTCTAATTCTAAGAAAAAGCATTCTGGGGGAGGCACAAAATAGGACACTAATTTTCAAAATGGAAAATAAAAATGAAAAAATTATGTAGTGCTGAAGTCATACCAAGTATTTTAACATATAGCATTTTTTTTGGTTTGTACTTAAATGTAATAAAAATAATAATAAACACAAATTTGTGATTTTTAAAATTAGCTTATTTTAGAAAACCACCTACAAAGATTGTCTATCAATGCTACTGATTAGTGCAATTCAGAATAAGCCAAACTGACTTATCTGTGTCAGAACAAATAAAAAGAAAGTTGGAAATATAAATCTATCACTTCAAATTTTACCTGACATGCAATTATTTTGTCTATTCTAGAATTATATGGCAATTTAACTGATTAAGCTGGAATCCTATTTTTCCCTCAAATCATGATTTAATTTTCTGTTTCCCAAAAGGATAGTAACAAGATCACCTCAGTAATCATAAATTACATATGCACAGACAAATTTAACAGAGTACCAAAGAAGCATTTATCTGGAAAATTATTTTGAGTAGGTTAACATTAAAAGTTTTTCATGAGCATTAATCAAACTTGCCTGCCTCTACTGAACATGCTAAACCAATTACCTAATTAAAGAACAAGTAGCAGCCATATTCTGTTTCATTAAGTAAAAACAAAGACAGAAAGGAGTTCTTAAGATCTCATATTCTCTAATTTTTACATGCCTAGAAAAACATTACAGTAAGGAATACGTATATACTTTATACTTGTTTATATGCCTAGACACATCATAAAGTTCTCAATTAGATCCCAGAGATTTATATTACTAAAACATCAGTCTCTGAAAGTCATATTGTAGTTTTCCACATTAATCACTAATTTTGCATTTTTATTTTTCATAGATTTTTAAGTAAACTCTTTTTTTTATCATTTCCTGATGGTTCTTAAAGAAAACTCACCAGAAAGATCACTCAAATAATAAAAACTTATCAAATTCAAAGGTAAATAATTTCTCCATTGTGATAACTAGGATAAGCTGGGCTAACATTCACAAATTCACATAATTTGTGGAAAATAATATGGGTGAACAAAATAGTAAGATAAATAAAATGGAGTAGTGGATAGATGAATCTCCAAAACATGGTGAGTAAAAAAAGCCAGGAATGAAATACATAACCAATGATCTCATTTATATATAAAGTTCTGTCAAATCAGTGCTATTCTACAGTGTGGAATGGGGCTGACTGCAAGCTGGCAGAGGGGTATTTTCTTGGGTGATGGAAACTGTACACTTTGAATGGGGCAGTGGTGAGAGAGAAGTATACTTTGTCAAAACTCAACCATACACTTAAAATGTCTCCATGTTACTGTATATAAATTATACCTCAATAAAGTAGATAAAAAGAAAAAGGCAAAATAAAACCGAAAGATATTCGACCACATATTTTTCTTCTCATTGAGAGGTGAAATATTATATCCCCTGAATCTGGGTTGACCATGTAACTTCTTTTGTTCAAAGGAATAATTAGCAATACGTGACACAGGCAGATTTCAAAATGCCCTTGTGTACTGGAGTTCATCTGTTCACTGCTCCAGGAACCCTGCAACTTACTCATGTAAGTAAGTCCAAGTTAGCTTGCAAAGTGAGAAATATTTACTGCAAGGCCCAGCATTCCCAGATGACATAGACCAACCACCAGATATTTAACTGAGGCCATCAACCAACCACTGGCATGGGGCAGGAAAAAAATTAAGCCCACTGGAGACTAGTAGAATTACTCAACTGAGCCCAAGCCTACATGACACCTACAGATATAAGCAAATAAGTCATTATTTTAAACCAATACGATTGCAAAGGGCAATGGAAACAAATATTTATGAAATCTGATTCACAGAAAGAAAACCAAAACCTACTGTAGAAAAAGCACAGAGATGAAAGCTTGAAAAGCACTGACATATTTTACTTAAAACTCACTACTAGTATCTAGAGGAAAAATAAATTTTACACAATAGGTGGTTCCTAGTTGAGGGGTATTTTAGGCTGCTACACAGAAATCTGACATTATCAACTGAAAGAAGTCATCTTCCTGGAGTGGTATCCAAGATGACAGAAACTGATAAAAGGTCTTTATACTATTGTTTCCTTAGACAAGAAAAGGCAATTTGGAAAGGAAAGATGTGTAAAGCACCACTGGGTATCATGGAGTATAGTGCAAAAGTCAAAAACAAGGAGAAAGACGGGGGAAAAATAAGACCCAAACAAAATGAAACTCTAAATTGAGTTACTATGGAAAGCTTTGGGCTCGAAACAGAAAACCAAGGGAGGGCAGGATGTCATCTTGCTCACATGAGAAAATAAACGCGAAGGGAGATGGAAACAATAACTGCAGTTTCAGAAACACTTACTCCTGATACTTCTCTATAAAGGCAGTATATTGTGGCCATTATGAGCATCAAATTTAGAGTCAGACTGTCTCAGATTGCCTTAATTTCCTAATTTGTAAAATAGGAAAAGTACTTATCTTACAATAAACTTTCTGTTTACTATTATAACTGTTATGGTTGTTACTGTTAATGTAATTTAAATAAAGTGAACTTAGCGCATGCAATTAGTAAGCACAATACAGTGTGGTAACTGTGATATGGTGAAACATATATATCAACTCCTTTAATACTTAGAAAACTTTTATTATGCCCATCTTGCAGATGAAAAGCTAGGCCCAGAGATGCCATGTAATTTGTCCAAAGCCACATAACTAATTAATGTCAGAGAAAAACTCTGAAGCCAGAAGATACAGATCTAGCATCTGTGTTCTCTCTCAACTATTATAAGGTACTAGCTTCAACAAAATGGGACTCAATGACAGAAAACAGAGATAAAAATACTGGAAAGCTGCATAGGAGGAAACTGACCCCTATTTCTACATCATATGTATAAATCAATTCCAAAAGGACTGTGGATCTTAATGTGAAAAGTAGAAGAAAAAAAAAACTCCAAAAACACACAAGATTATCTTTATGATCATTAGCATATAATTTCTTAAACAGAATACAAAAAGCACAAATCATCAAGGAAATGATTATGTAGAAGATAATCTTCAGAACTGTTTTCATCAAAATCATTTGAGACTGACTGCAACACAGGAGTTAAAAAGATATGCTACATTTTCCAGTGGTCATGTATGGATGTGAGAGTTGGACTGTGAAGAAGGCTGACCACTGAAGAACTGATGCTTTTGAACTGTGGTATTGGAGAAGACTCTTGAGAGTCCCTTGGACTGCAAGGAGATCCAACCAGTCCACCCTAAAGGAGATCAGTCCTGGGTGTTCATTGGAAGGACTGATGCTGAGGCTGAAACTCCAGTACTTTGGCCACCTTAGGCGAAGAGTTGACTCATTGGAAAAGACCCTGATGCTGGGAGGGATTGGGGGCAGGAGGAGAAGGGGACGACAGAGGATAAGATGGCTGGATGGCATCATCAATTCGATGCACATGAGTTTGGGTGAACTCCGGGAGATGGTGATGGAGAGGGAGGGCTGGGGTGCCGCGCTTCATGGGGTCACAAAGAGTCGGACACGACTGAGAGACTGAACTGACTGACACATATAAGGAACAAAAGGCCCATAATCAAAACGCTAAAAAAAAACAAGATAAAAAAATCACAAACTAATGGAAAACATAGACTTCACAAAAGAAGATATCCAAACAACCATAAAAATATGAAAAAGTATTCAACCTCACTGGTCATCAGGGAGATATGAAATAAGATGAAGATACCACTACACATACATCATAATGACTAATTACAAAACCTAACAGAAGGAAGTGTTGGTGAGAATGTGCAACTATGAGAACTCTCAAACACTGCTGATGGGACTATAAACAAGTAACCTGGAAAACCAGCTTAATCTACTTCACTTAGATATATGTACATCCTATGACTCAGTATTTCACTCAAAGGTATACTCCCATCAGAAATACTTGTACATATACTCCAAGAGATCTGCACAGCAATATCAGTGCAGTGTCATTCATAATAGCCCCAAACAGGAAATAATCCAAATGCCTATCAACAGCTGACTAAATACAGTATGTTCATACAATAAACTACGATGAAAATGAATGAACTACACACTTAAATCTCATAAATAGTGAATAGGCCAGACAAAATACATACACAGTGTTTGNTGGTATCCAAGATGACAGAAACTGATAAAAGGTCTTTATACTATTGTTTCCTTAGACAAGAAAAGGCAATTTGGAAAGGAAAGATGTGTAAAGCACCACTGGGTATCATGGAGTATAGTGCAAAAGTCAAAAACAAGGAGAAAGACGGGGGAAAAATAAGACCCAAACAAAATGAAACTCTAAATTGAGTTACTATGGAAAGCTTTGGGCTCGAAACAGAAAACCAAGGGAGGGCAGGATGTCATCTTGCTCACATGAGAAAATAAACGCGAAGGGAGATGGAAACAATAACTGCAGTTTCAGAAACACTTACTCCTGATACTTCTCTATAAAGGCAGTATATTGTGGCCATTATGAGCATCAAATTTAGAGTCAGACTGTCTCAGATTGCCTTAATTTCCTAATTTGTAAAATAGGAAAAGTACTTATCTTACAATAAACTTTCTGTTTACTATTATAACTGTTATGGTTGTTACTGTTAATGTAATTTAAATAAAGTGAACTTAGCGCATGCAATTAGTAAGCACAATACAGTGTGGTAACTGTGATATGGTGAAACATATATATCAACTCCTTTAATACTTAGAAAACTTTTATTATGCCCATCTTGCAGATGAAAAGCTAGGCCCAGAGATGCCATGTAATTTGTCCAAAGCCACATAACTAATTAATGTCAGAGAAAAACTCTGAAGCCAGAAGATACAGATCTAGCATCTGTGTTCTCTCTCAACTATTATAAGGTACTAGCTTCAACAAAATGGGACTCAATGACAGAAAACAGAGATAAAAATACTGGAAAGCTGCATAGGAGGAAACTGACCCCTATTTCTACATCATATGTATAAATCAATTCCAAAAGGACTGTGGATCTTAATGTGAAAAGTAGAAGAAAAAAAAAACTCCAAAAACACACAAGATTATCTTTATGATCATTAGCATATAATTTCTTAAACAGAATACAAAAAGCACAAATCATCAAGGAAATGATTATGTAGAAGATAATCTTCAGAACTGTTTTCATCAAAATCATTTGAGACTGACTGCAACACAGGAGTTAAAAAGATATGCTACATTTTCCAGTGGTCATGTATGGATGTGAGAGTTGGACTGTGAAGAAGGCTGACCACTGAAGAACTGATGCTTTTGAACTGTGGTATTGGAGAAGACTCTTGAGAGTCCCTTGGACTGCAAGGAGATCCAACCAGTCCACCCTAAAGGAGATCAGTCCTGGGTGTTCATTGGAAGGACTGATGCTGAGGCTGAAACTCCAGTACTTTGGCCACCTTAGGCGAAGAGTTGACTCATTGGAAAAGACCCTGATGCTGGGAGGGATTGGGGGCAGGAGGAGAAGGGGACGACAGAGGATAAGATGGCTGGATGGCATCATCAATTCGATGCACATGAGTTTGGGTGAACTCCGGGAGATGGTGATGGAGAGGGAGGGCTGGGGTGCCGCGCTTCATGGGGTCACAAAGAGTCGGACACGACTGAGAGACTGAACTGACTGACACATATAAGGAACAAAAGGCCCATAATCAAAACGCTAAAAAAAAACAAGATAAAAAAATCACAAACTAATGGAAAACATAGACTTCACAAAAGAAGATATCCAAACAACCATAAAAATATGAAAAAGTATTCAACCTCACTGGTCATCAGGGAGATATGAAATAAGATGAAGATACCACTACACATACATCATAATGACTAATTACAAAACCTAACAGAAGGAAGTGTTGGTGAGAATGTGCAACTATGAGAACTCTCAAACACTGCTGATGGGACTATAAACAAGTAACCTGGAAAACCAGCTTAATCTACTTCACTTAGATATATGTACATCCTATGACTCAGTATTTCACTCAAAGGTATACTCCCATCAGAAATACTTGTACATATACTCCAAGAGATCTGCACAGCAATATCAGTGCAGTGTCATTCATAATAGCCCCAAACAGGAAATAATCCAAATGCCTATCAACAGCTGACTAAATACAGTATGTTCATACAATAAACTACGATGAAAATGAATGAACTACACACTTAAATCTCATAAATAGTGAATAGGCCAGACAAAATACATACACAGTGTTTGATTCCACAAAGTTCAAAAAAAGCCAAGACTATGGGATTATAAATTCATAATTTTGAGAGGGACAGAAGTAGAATTTGAAAAAAGTTATAGGTTTGGGGTGATATAATGTTTCTATTTATTGTCTGGATACATTGACTTGTGTAATTCATTGGAACATACCTTTGTGACTTGGTTTTTTTTTTTCCTATGTATAATTTAATAAAAATTGATTTTAGAAATATAGTCATATCATGTAGAAAAAAGCACTGAGCAGCTGGTTGTTTCTCAAAAATATCTTAAAAACAATGATGTGCTTTGCATACTATTATTTTCATATTATCCAAGTCTTATTTTTAAATCACAAACTACCTCTTCCTCCCTGCCTCATACTCCCCTGCCTAAGCCTACTCTGTGTAGAACCCCATTACAGATCTGAGCTATCTCAACCTCCATTTGAAGAAGCACAGCCTAGCTAATACTTATAAATATTCTGACTTGCAATATGTCAACAGTTTTATTATATATAATAAAACTATACAAAGGTGACTAAATAGTGTGATTGCAGGGCGATAAATTGTTTTAATCTCCCCAATCAGGAGTACAAAAACAAAGAACACCAAAATTAAACCAAAATAACAAGAAACAATTCCAACAAAGACATCTTTAAAACTATATATATATGTATGTATATATATATATATAGCAATCCTTCAAAACCCTAAAAGGTTGTTATTGATATATTATTATTACTGATAGTAGTGGGACCTACAAAAGCTCAATAGCTATGTGGGAGGCACAAGAGGACGCAAAAGAGGACACCTTAGTATTCTCTAAGCCACAGAAATGAAAAGAATATGAACTGCTGCTGCTACTGCTAAGTCACTTCAGCTGTGTCCAATTCTGTGCGACCCCATAGACGGCAGCCCACCAGGCTCCCCCATCCCTGGGATTCTCCAGGCAAGAACACTGGAGTGGGCTGCCATTTCCTTCTCCAATGCATGAAAGTGAAAAGTGAAAGTGAAGTTGCTCAGTTGTGTCCGACTCTAAGCGACCCCATGGACTGCAGTCCACCAGGCTCCTTCGTTCATGGGATTTTCCAGGCAAGAGTACTGGAGTGGGTTGCTATTGCCTTCTCCAGAATATGAACTGATGAATCAGCAAATGGTTTGTAAAATCAGGACAGTCTCAAAGCCTCCAAATCAACGTATAAAAAACTGCATGCAAATGTGACACTAAACAAATGTATCAATAATGGCCTAAGACCTCAAAGTCCCTGAAATATCCAGCAAACACCCCCTTCCGGAAGGTGAAAAAACTTCATACTGAAGGAAAACTTCTGAAACTGAAACCAAACTGAATAGGTCAGAAACACTGAAGTTAAGAGGGAGAGATGATTCACATAAGGGGAGAAGGGGAAGCTGGGAGGTAGTGATGTTCAGGGGGAGCAAATCCCAGGAGAAACAACAACAAAATGCAAGATTTGAAACTAAGAATACCTCAAAATTCAAGACCTGAAGACCAACAGGGGTAGAACAGAGAAAGGCTGAAGCCAGAAATATCATTATAAACCAGACCTAGTTCTAAGAAAGACTGGATATATAGAAAGGTCATATGTGAGTTCTCTGTTTCAAAGAGAGAGTATATCAAGACCAAGCTGGGAAAATTATCCTGTCCTATCTCCAACTCCCCTTAGACCATAAAAACAATCTCTTAATAGCCCAGAAAAACTATCTTATTTAAATGTAGAGAACAAAAAGAATACACACTAACTCCATAAAAAATTACTATGAAGAAAAAGAAGAGAATAAAACACAGGAAATGACAGAAATATTTTAAAAAAAAAAGAGGAATAATATAAGAATGGGAAAGGAGATCCAGTAAACTTATAATTGGAAACCTGAAAAAGAAAACTTAAGCAATCAAGCAAAATAATTCAAAATAATTATTCTAAAAAAGCAACGTTTCTCAAATTAAGAGGAGTGAATCCAAATATTAAAAAGGTTTACAGTATATTTGGGGAAACTGACCCAAGAATAACTAGCCAAACATTATTACAGTAAAATTATTGGATTTTATAAAAAATTCCTTTAGAAAACTAGACGATAAGTTCAAGTCACTTATTACAGAAATAAAATCAGGATGGCATCAAACTTGCTTTAACAGCAATATTTTACCATAAAAAAATAAATAAATAAAAACAGAACAATATGTTTAATACTTAGGTAAATGTATTTAATAGCCAAAGGATGTAAAGAAGTCAAACTGGCCTTCAAATATAGACTATAGATGGATAAATTACAAATATGCAAGATATAAGTAGATGTATTTTTCCATGAATCCTTCCTAAAGAATCTCCTAGGGATGAGCTTCAGAAAACTAAGGAACATGTGGAGACATTTCAGGTAAGATCTGACTGGAAGCAGAGTACATAAACTTTGTTACATAGTCTTGTTAGTTTACTTTTAGGCTTTCCTTCCTCCGTTTTTATTATTTGAGGTATCTCTGCTTATAAATTCACATACCCAATCTGCCTATGAAATGCATCATGCAATTTATTTATCTTTTCTGGATTTTTAGAATTACTTTTTATCTGCCAAATGCAAAACTGCTGAGATGATAAGGCTCTTTATGGGATCATAAAAGTAACAAACTCCTTTTGAGGAAAAAAATATGTGATCCTGCAAGTTAATTCTACACAGTTAAAACACACTTGCTAAAGACCCAAGAGTATAAAAGTTCAATGATAGACACCTGGCTTTATAGCTTGTGGAAAAGTAAACAACTAAGAAATACATTAACTGACCTATGGGATAATATAAAATTATCAGTACTAACCTGATAAGCTCTGTTTATTTGACTGGCTGCCCAACTAGCATATTTCATGTTGTCTTTTTTTGTTTTTGCACTGGCTTTTGGATTAGAAGCAATATGACTTGCAGACTAAAAACAAGCAAAAAAAATTAAAAACAATTTTATTCCTTTTATGTAGCCAAGACAATCAAAAGGTCATAGTTGCAATGGGCTGTTAATTAAGAGTTTTTTAAAACTGTGCAGTTTTTAAAGCAAAGTTGAATAAATCAAGTGTTTACAAATGAAAACATATTTTCAAAGAGAATAATCCAAAGAAGTAATAGCTTAAATAACATCTAAAATTATTTTATTAATTATCTACCATCACTCTGGAAGGTAAAATTTCATTATCACTTAAATACTACAGGATATTACTGGTGTAATTTTTTATTACTGAATTACTTCAGTTTTTCTATTTCAGAATTATAGAATTACTATTAACATAAGGAACCTCAAAAACGATTTAATCCTATTTCCTACATTAACATGTGAAAAACAATGAAGTCCAAAAGGAGTAAACTGACTTAAAGTAAGTTAACAAAAGTCTTAGAAACAAAGAGATCATCACTTCCAATCTATTTCTGTTTTCACTATACCAACAGTTTCCAAACTGTGTTCCATAACCAATCAAACTCACCCTTTCCTTTTTAAAAACTGTATTTAAACAAAGGACTGGTACTCTAGGAGCCATGAAAGAATCTGTAAACCTTCATAATCATATTCTAATTTTTAATTTATGTATTTCTGGTAAGAGAAAGATTTAACTTTTATCCTATGCTTAAATATATCTTATTCTTAAGAGGATCTGTTCATTGTGGTTTCTTTTATACCTAGCCTATGCAATAACCTTTTTCCTCCTGTCTTCTTCTCTGTCACTAAGGAATTTATATGCCAAAATCTGATTTTTAAACTTTTATGTCTTTAATGTTACCTTTTCAGTATGAATGTCAGACAGTGCAGTAGTTAAGAAAATGTCTCTGGAGTCACTCTGGAGTCAACTGCCTGAACTGGAATCCCAGCTCAATCTTTTAGTAGCATGTGTTCAACCTTGGGCAAATTAATCAGAACGCTCTGTATCTTAGTTTCACTTTCCATGAAATGGTATTATTAATAATGTACCTTCTCAAATAGTTGATGTGAGAATTTAATAATTTACAATAAAAAACAGAGCTCATAACAGAGCCTGACACATAAAGTGCTGTGTACTTTTACTATTTAATAATTCACTACCTATTTTTAAAAATTAGCATTTAATGTATTTGGTGAAAATAGACATTGCTACCGTATTGTTATCTACAAGCTACTACAATTGACATTGGTAGAATCCAGAAGCAGTTTTTTTGAAACTCCTTTTAACTGTTTTATAATTCTTTGCCATTTCTTTGCTGAAAATTATTTATGTTTCTTCCTGTCTCCATTTCTACAATCAATTCTTTTTCACTAGGCTCCAACAAAACATTCATCCAGAAGTCCATGAAAACACTAAAATAAATTAAAATTTCAAAGAACTGGCCAATTAATGAAGTTTATTTTTATAGTCATTCTGACTGTAGAAAGGAGCTCCTTTTATTTAATTTTGAAGTTCAGCAAATTCTTCCTCTATTTACCATAGCTATTGTTAATTGACTTTTTCTAAGCTCATCATTTGGCATACATAAACATAAGAAATATTTAATTACATGCCTGCCATAAATAATTTCCAAACTGTTTGTCTATACCATAAAAAAAGTTTTAATTTGGCACTAGAAATTTTACTTCTAATATATCTTTTATTTAAAAATATATCAAACAATTATAATTTAAGAAAATTAATACAATGTTGGGCATAAGCCCAAGAATAACAAAACAAGAAATACATAACATAGCTTTGTATCTGCTACTATTTAATTTTACAAAGATTTAAATTCTGATAAAAGACAATTTACAATGAAATGTCAAATAGCTAGGCTCTATTATCATTCAAAAATATAACTGTCTTATAACCTGTTGCTCATAATTAACTAGAGGAAAAACATCATATGCTTATCAATGAAATACAAAAAAAAAAAGGAGAAGTGATAAACTTGGACAGGTAATGGACTTTAAATGACATTTCATAAAATAACATTAAACATGTACCTCAACTCACCATGTAAAGTCCAAACAAAGCTCTCATATTTCTGTTGTTCAGTTTCAAAGCCTGTGCAAAATACTTTCTTGAAAGTTCAAGATTTTCAAGTCCACCTTGGGTATATTTAACCTGTTAAAAATTACAGAGTGCTGAAATCTGTTTATTTTACTACTTTGAAATATAGCATGCTTCATCATACCATAGGCATTAGTAACTGAAACAGATATTTCTGTAAACAAATGCAAGTTGTTAAAAGAATTCATCTTAAAGTTGTAGAGCTAATCTAAATTTTAAATATAACCTACCTCCCAAAACCATTCTACGAACATCAAGATCACTGAGTAGTTTTTGAAAATTAAAAACTGTTGCCAATATAAAAAAAGCCAGCCTTGCAAATGCTTTACAACTTTATATTTTCTATTACTATACTAGCATTATAAACCTAGAATTCATACTAACTTGTCCTTTCCTAGTTCCACTGACATTCCTTAACAATGAAGGAATTTTAACCTTACAGGAGTCAACTGTATTGCTATTCTTAACAGTTAAGTTCCCAAAATAATGACCTTAATATAAATTTCCTAAAATAAGGATGTAAAAGTCATAATCATTGTAAATGCCTTAAAAGCCATTAAATGGTGATAACTGTGACATAATTCGTAATTTAAAAGAATATACTATGCAATTAAAAATACAATTAAAAAAGAATTTAACTATTTTAAACAAGGGCATTTAATTGAAAAATAGGTATTTCCATTACAATATTAACAATTCAAAACTTTTACTTTCACAAATCAATTTTCATAATATATCTTAAATATTTATATACTTGCTTGACATTAAGGACATATTCTTAGTTCCATAATAATATACAACACCAACAGAAATAAAATCACATACAACTAGTTTTTGAAAGCACTTACTTCGGCATACTGCTGACAGTATAAGTGGTTGTAAGGATTAGTCATCATAAGCTCCTCTAAACAAAAGGCTGCTTTAGCATAACTGAAAAACACCAATTTTAAAAATCATAAATAGTATGTCAGTTACACCTTAAAATGATTTTATAACAATTTTAGTGATGTTATTCATTTTATTCCCAAAATAATTTAAAGTTTTATTAATAAAGTACTTATCTTGAATTTGTAAATACAAATAATATCACTTTTTTTTTTTTAATGAAATGGATAAACAGAAGCCTAAATCCTAAAGCAGTCTATGATCAAAAGACATTACATTTTTAAAATTGGGTCACTACAATGACATTCAAACACTATTAACAACATAGTCTTCAAGATCTTGCATCAGTTTATACATAAAATAAGTTCCAGAATCCACTGATAATTTAATATTCAAATAGCTAAAGTATGATGAGGAATAAACATTTTATCAAATATTCTCTATTCATTAAAAACCTTTCACAGACATGTATTTACCAACATATTCAAGTCAGTGGCTTAGATATGCATTCTACTACTACTTAATCATATGGAAGAGAAACAAAATCTTTACTAAAAAACCTAAAGAAAAAATTGCCACAAAGAGCTATGGAAAAATAGCTTTATCCTACATGACTATAATCTACCCCTTAATGTATTTGATATGTTTAGGTCATGTATATATCCTTAATATTTACAGGAAATCCTGAAGAACACAGGTATTAAAGATTCAGTCCCAGTGAGGAAGTAATGACATTGTAACAGAAAAAAGGCTACTAAAATTAATTTTGACATTTGTCAATATAAAAAGGTACCTATTTTACACTAATGTCTGAAATACTTTTCAAAATATGTAGGCTGTTTTTTCACACGTGCAAAACAAATAATAGCTAACTGCTTTTATGTGTTTATTATGTATCATGTACTTCTCTGGCTGTTACAAATATTAACTCATTTAATTCCACCAATACCTTAGGAAATAAGCAGAAAACCTATACTCTTAACTACTAAGCATACTGCTTATATGCACTACACACTACAATGAAAAATTGTGGTGGTGATGGTAGTTAAGAATATGTCAATGGTAACATAAAAAGGGATACTGCAATCAAACCCAAAGGGCCAAAGGAACCAAAAACACCCTCCCAAATGATCTCCCCAAATCACAGCATTTTAGATTTATTAAAGATCTTATTCAAAGATAATTCTCATGAAAGATCACATTGCTATTTAACCCTTTTCATTTTTATGCTCCAAATCTAGTATTAGTTCTTAATGTATGATAGCTATACAATCACTGAACAAACAACTGAATAAATGTCTAGAACAAAAGTATTGTGACTATCAATCTGATATTTATTCATCACTGTAGAGAAGAGGAAGTCTATCTTAAACACTCAAGCTCCTCAGAAAGATAATTCCCTTCTAAATGTGTTCCTTTAACTAGGGTAACACCAAAAATTGATATTAACACTAAGAACAAATGTTCTCAGAGACCTAAATGGTTGAGCAAAATTGTGACTCTTGATTCTTACATAGCATTAAGTTATATAAAATGGGTATACAGGAGTTTTTAATGAAAAATTAATGTCAAGATATTTTGGTTAAAATTATTTAGTATTAACATCACATACAAAAGGGGATACCTTCCCCCAATTTTACAAAATATAAAATCAAATAAATTTTGCAGATAAAGTATAGAATGAAATAAACTTAGAGCTGAAAGGAGCAAGAAATGGCCTAATCCAGTTTTTCTCAGGCAGCAGTGCCCAAGAGTGCTGAGCCATAAGAAAGTGATTTAAGTGATGACTATTTTCAAAATTCTCCCAAGGATGGTATATATCATTCAGATGGTATTGACCATTTCAAATAATTATATTAATTTATTATATACAACAACTCAATGAAATTAAGATTTAGAGAAGTAAAAATACTGAGAATCCATTTAAAATAGAATAACCACTGTTATTACTACATTAGAGTCAGTAATTAAAGTGTTTGTGAAGTTCCTCTGTTCCACACAAAAGCATATGTATAGGCTACAGTATATGCTGCTAGATTGCTTTATCAGTATTATGATTTTTCCTTACAAGATCTTGATAATTACTTTTGCTATAGAATCTTACAATAAAGCTCGACCTACAATAATGACATTCATAATTAACTTTTAAAAACTGCTCCTTATTGATTGCCAGTTTTAACAACAAATCACATTAAAAAATAATTCAGTATCTGTTCAAAATACACAATTCTGTTTATAAGGTACTGTTGGGATTAAGGCAAAAATTGTAACTAATTTTTTATACTTAGAAAAGTGTCTCAATATGATCAACCGGTATGATATATACCAGTGGAATAACTGTATCTAGAATATATAAATCAGAAGCAAATTTAAATAAAAGCAACTTAAAGATATTAAAAATGTATGTGGCAGAAATTTATATTCCCTTTTCTCTATAAAAACACTGAATAGACTGAGATTAACATCCTACTGTAGAAATCTATTTTGAGTAAAAAAGTCTAGATCTAGATTAGCAATCTGCCTGTGACTTACTATAACTATTAATATGCAGAAAAGAATGTCAGAATGTTAAATATATCAAGCAATTCCTAACTTGCTACATTTTTGCCACTGTGTGCACAAAACTGTGGTAAACTGCTATCTGACAATAACTTACCACTTCTACCAAAAACATCCTATCTACCACAATGACTTGCTGAAACAAATTAAATGAATTAAGTGAACATTCTAATTTTCAAATAGCTTCAAAAAATATGAAGATATTTATTTTCACTCACCCTAAATCTAAAATTTTCCTTCTAAATGTTCAATTGGAAAAAATAAACAGTCATTTTGTAAGTAACTAGATTCAAGATCAAAAGGTGCTTTGCAATACAAGACAAAAGGATATGCAGAACATAATTATCATTTCCCATAAAAAGAAACTACTTTTCAGGTGTTGTTCTGTCTTTGTATATCTTGACTTCTGGTGATTCTTCCAAGATTCTATCCAACAATATCTCAATAAACTCTTTAGAGACCCAAAACAAAGCAAAACTGAACGTGGCTATTGTAAGATGAAGCAAATAATAAATTTAGTTGATAGGTTAAAAATACAGTACAACCTATTTAAGAACTATCAAAATATTTCAAATACATGCAAAAAAGTAAAACTGATAAAGAAGTAGAAAAAAAATGATAATGTATTGATACAGTTCTTAGAGGATAGAAAACCTGAAAGCAATATAAATTGATATATCTAGCCATCTAAAAATATAAAGTTTCTTTAAGTTAAAAATATCAGTATTAGCTCATATCATTTATATAAAGAGCTCCTCAAAAAAGTGTAACCAATTTTCAGCTATTAAAATCTACAAAGATTAAAAAGAACAATAGCACCCACTGTTGTTAAGGTAACACTCTAATAACTCTGCTGTGAGAGTAAATTGATACCACCTTTCTAGTGAACACCTAGGAACAATTTATCAAAATCACTAAAAAACACGTATATCATTTAATCAAGTAATTCTACTTTGAGGAATTTAGCCCAAGGAAACAACTAAATATAAAGACAACCATTACATGTATATATAACTGAATCACTGTGCTATATAGCTGAAACTAACATTGTAAATCAACTATACTTCAATTAAAAACAAAACAATGCCAAGCTTCCAATTCATGAATTTGGTATTATTTAGTTGACCTTTAATTTCTTTAATTAATGTTTTGTAGTTTTCAGCACACAAACAATTTACATTAAAAAAATATATGTTTCAAAGTGTTTTATGCTATTATGAATGCTTTAATTTAAAACTATACTGTTTGTTATCAGCATATACAAATATGATTTTCATATAAGTGATATCTTATCTGCAGGTTTACTATACTCATTAGTTCTAGTGACTTTTTTGTAGACTCTATAGAATTTTCTAAATTGGCAATCATGCAATCTATAAATAACATTTTACTTCTTAAAAACAAATAGAATAAAATGAAGATAGTACAGCATTACTATATTTTATTAGGAAATTGGTTAGGAATACCAGGGTTAATTAATAAGATGGAATAATATTAAAATCACACTGTAGAATATTTTCTGTGATAAGGAATTTTTGATAAAATATAACTAAGTGAAAATTGTAAGCTACAAAAGATAATTCTGTTTCTTTTTATTTCAAGGGATACTAAAGGGAAAAAAATCAAATATAAACTGTAGTTAATTTAGGATGATGCAATTACACATGATTTCTGTCTTTGTCTTTATTCTTTATTAGGTTTTCCAAATTTTCTGTATTAGGTACTTCTTTAAAGAAAAAATTTCCTTGATGATTTGAAATTTCTGTAAATGGTTTTAATCACAAAATCTGCAAAAGGCACAAAAATATAAATAACTACCATCTGCTTTAGGGACAGATTAAAACTACTGTTAATTTTTTTTTTACTGTACTCCAAAAATTCAGTTCATGTTATTTAAATGGTTAAATATCACCACTGACTCAATGGACATGAAACTCTGGGAAACAGTGGAGGAGAGAGGAGCCTGGCATGCTGCAGTCCATGGGGTCACACAAGAGTCAGACATAACTTACCAACTGAATTTATCAACAACAATACTTTATAAATGTTGACTTTAAAACAATGAAAAGTAGAAACATGACCATTTAACCAAATACACTACCACTCTTATATATATAAGTGAAATCTAAGTATATTTACATGTATGATCATATAAACATCCCCATATGTATACTTAATATGATTCAGGAAATAACTTCCTATTAAAAAACAAAGAACATCTGATAGCTAGCATGTATAACAGAACTGAAAAATGGTTCCCAGAATACAGTACACATTCAGTAAATGACAGCTATTACTTTTATTTTAGCTCCCACTTTTATTAGAATTATACATATAACTACCTTAACTCTTCATTTTACATACACAGATAGCCCTGAACAAAGGCAACAGACAAGTGTCTTCATTTGATTTTATTTCCTATGTCAGCTATTTTGTACTATGAGAATGAGGTTAAGTATTCTAAGTATTCATGCACAATAAGAATATGCACATGAGAATCTGATTCTATTCTCTCAAAAGGGATGAAAGAAACAATCTGATATACTTCAGGCTCAGAACTAAGGGGGGAAAAAAAACCTGCCTCCAGATAGAGGTTAGCATTAATGCTGTGATATTAGAAAACTTGCACTAAGACTGGGCTAATCCTCTCACACTGGGATTTCCTCCTGTCACTGCAGCAATAAAAAAAAAAAAGCTAACAAAAACATTAAATATCCAATAAGCAAGTTCCTACAACATTCAACATTCTTAATTATTCTTGGTTTTTTACCTAGGCAACAGAATGCTTCTACTTTGGAAGAGTTGATTCTCTTCATGCTAGGGCTAATAAATGCATACAATTGACAGAATTTTTAAACAGCAGGGAGTAGAATACTCTTTGTATATAAGAACAATTTAAATTCTAAAAATTCACAATTTTCATTCACTAAAAATAACCTTAGCTCAGCAAATACATGCCTTTCTAATTTCAAAGAATGCCATCTGGATTTAAAAGAAAACTTACTTCCCAAATAAAAATAATTTAGCAAAACACAACTGACCTACTTAAAACAATTCACATATTATAACCAACAAACTGTCAATTTGTTTTTTATTTATTTTGTTAATTTGATACAATCACATCTTCTCACCAATCCTTCAGAAACTACTATAACTCCTGAACTTATACAGTGATGAAAATTGCATTTCCTAGCAAAACTTTATGTGTTTAATGACTTACTCATGTTCATTAATATAAAGTTCTGCAAGTTCATGCCAGGCTTCTTGGTCTCCAACAAATCTGGTTAGAATAAAGGGGAAAAAAAATAAATGTGTAGATATTCTGTAAATGAACAGCATGGTAGCAAAAAGGAAATCAAATGCAAATTCCATTTTAATTAAAAAAGATTTATCAGAATAACAAAACACAATCCTCTTGTAAGACACTCACTGTTCCAGATACTCATTCAGTTCCCGAATGGCCTCCACATTTTTCCCCTGGGCTTTTCGAATGGCAATCTTACGCTTTCTTGCAGCCTGTGGGTTGACATTAAGAAAGGATTAGGCCTTCATGATTCCCTGGGTTTTTGTAAAGAAGGTAATTTGACTGTGCAAATTATTATCTCAATGCCAATGAAATTCCATTGTAGAACTACTGCTTAGTGGGAGTTTATAAACATGCCCCATGACATCCCACTGGGGAGTTCAAACATTCGTCTAACAATCACATGTGCTTTACTTTTGATGTATACAATATATGCATCATTTCATTCAAATAAATAACCATCCAGATTCTGAAAATTACAAGCCAGCAGGGAATCTTAATCTTTATCCAGCCTAAAGTCCTTTACTCTGTCTCATTCATAAGATCTGTATCTTAAGAGATAGAGGGATAGTGGAGATTAGAAAATAATCTTACTGTGGCCACTTGAATGTCATTATACAAATATGGCCTCTAATAACTTTTTTCACAATTTTAAGAGAAAAATCTAGCTAAAAGTCTTTCAAAAGAATAAAATGAGTTCTGAAAGAAATATTTTTATAACAGACATAACATTTAAAACTTGCACCTTAAAGCTTTTCAAATATAAATAGAAAAATAAATGTTATTTATTTACACATTAATCAAACACAAAATGAACATCTGTTGTTTGCTAGGTACTATGCTAGACAGTGAAAATAAGAATAAAAATAGGAATAGATAATTCCTTTGGGAGTTAAGTCTAATAAGAGAAAAATACATCAAATAAAAAGACAATGATAGAGGTACCTAGAATGTTGTGACAACATAGAAGAGATCCTAACATAGCCTGAGGGGAAGAAGTGGAAAGACAGCAAAGAGGATTCCAGATGTGATACCTGAACTGAAATAGAAAATGCAAGTAGACAAAGAAAGCAGAAGAGAAACTATATGGAGGGAGGACACTGAATATTAGGAAGAACTCAGGAGCAAAGGCAGCATTGTGTATAATAAAGACTTTATGTTTGGGGCCACAGTGAACAATCAGGCGGGAGGGTGCTGTGTGAATTATTAAATTTACATCCCCTTCATCTCTGTTTAATTTAATGCAGAAGGCTAAAGAATAAAACACACTATAATTAGGGCTAAATTAGGCTTATTAATTATGAACATGACTGTCATTCTTTTAAATAACACACTCCACAAGATATAGACAAGGAAAGTAAAATGAATGAAGCCTCCTTAGATCAAAAGAGCTATCTGTCCTGGGGTGGAAAGGTGGACTTTCTATAAAACCGAAAGTCAAAAAACATCAGATAAAATTAAGAGACTTCCAATAAATAAAACCAAGAGTCATATTTATAATAATAGTGATAACAATATTTTGGTAATGAAAAAAAAGACACCTCTGTTAAAATATATATATCCTTGATTATATGGCTCATATTAAAGGCCTATCACAATGCCTGCCACACAGTAAGCAATATTTTTTTAAATAATTTTACTATTTACAACAATGAAAGGACTATAATAAATATACTCAATTCATAGAGTATTCAGAAGGAAAGTAAAAGTAAAGCTCTAAAAGTAACTTGCCCCAGTCCTTGGATCTTTATCAGTTAAAATGATTTTGTACAGATGCAGTGAAACCTGTTGAAAATACTGCATTCAAATTCCATAAATAAGAGACAAAAAGTCAAACTATAAACATGAATAGGAACCAGTATTTCTATAGTCACAGTAAGAGATGTGGTATGAACACTGTAATGGATACCATTATTCACAAATGAGTTTCATTTTTTTAAAAATACATCTAATACTAACTTTTTCTCAGTGATTTGACAACAGAATCATGTCTCTACTGTTGAATACACACCAAAGTTTTAGGACAGCAGCATTTTGTAGAATACTGTTTACAAAGCATTACTGGTGTTTCATAGATAATTAATATTTTTAAATGCCTTAAAAAAATTTTTTTAAAGCCTTTCATAAATGGAAAACAGGAGTTTAAACAACCTAAATGCATCAAAAGAGGAAAGATGAGAAGTAGGATCTCAAATTTCTCATTACCATTCTAGATTCATTGATCAGAGTTCCTGAAAAAAACTGAGACATTACAAATTAATTTGCTACTATTATTTTGAACAACAGATATTGGTAATAGGTGGAATACTACAATTTTAAAATAATGTAAAACAAATTAGTTTGTTACTATTATTTTGAACAACAGATATTGATAATAGGTGGAATACTACAATTTTAAAATAATGTAAAACAAGAAAAAATTGATATTAACTTTTTAATAGTCTATTTTAAAAACTAAGAGTTTTCTACCTTACAAACACTTCAGTGAAGTACAAGCAAAGATTTAAAATATAAGGTTTTATTAATCAATTTGGGAAACATGCTCCCAAATCTCTACTATACTGCTAAACCACTCTAAATCTAAGATACAGTATCCTAAAATCAGTCTTCTTAATGAAACTACACATGACAGTTTAAAGGAAAACCTACATGGCAATCAGTATCATACAGGAAACAATATATCATTAATTCACACACAACAGTCCTTTTACAGAAAAATAATACAACATTTTGGAAAACAAAAAACTTCACTTATCATGATCATTTAAAAAGACTACTAAGCAGGGATTTCACTTCCAGCCAAGATGGAGTAACAGGGAGCAGCTTTATCCTCTTGCCAACTGTAACTAAATATAAATATATATGTAACAACTATTTTTAAGGCAGAAGACAAAAGGCAAAAAAAAAAAAAAAAAAGGAGAGATGATTCCTGACAGGCAGAAACATACAAGGTGAGCCCTATTTTTATTGCCCTGGTTCACTGCTTTGAGAGTTTCAAGAGCGCTATGCAAGAAAAGAAAACCAGGTTGAGCCCAGANAGAAGACAAAAGGCAAAAAAAAAAAAAAAAAAGGAGAGATGATTCCTGACAGGCAGAAACATACAAGGTGAGCCCTATTTTTATTGCCCTGGTTCACTGCTTTGAGAGTTTCAAGAGCGCTATGCAAGAAAAGAAAACCAGGTTGAGCCCAGATGAATCTAGGAGTTCAGAAAGTACTCAAGAGTCCAAGAAGATCAACGCGCTAGAGTTCATGGGACAGAGTACAAGAAAAGAAAGAAAAATATATAAGACTCTAAAGAGATTTCCCTTGAATCTCAAGGGTTCCCCTTAAGTACTTAATACCTATGTACTGACTGGTGCATGTTTACGAGAATACTGCTCCCCTGGAGTAGTGATTAGTATTGATCAGTACTGATCACTGCATGTGTACAAGGAAACTTCAAATGCCAAGAAAAGAGCTAAGAGAAACATTTAGGGGGAAAAGTGCCCCAGAGCTCACACAAGGCTGAGAACAGTGTCTTTTTCTACCAGCCAGACTGGAAAATGCCATGATTCCTAGAACAGTGGGTAGAGTACTAAGATGGACCTACTGGGGAATAATTAGTCTCAGGATAAACAATGTTCTGGGCCTGTCTCACAAAGACCCAAAAGGATAAAATTGTTTGTAATTTAATTATGTACTACAAGAAAGAATATTTATATATTCATATATATATGAATACAAAAATCAGAAGGCGCAAAGAAAACTTTAGACAACGATGATTCTGTTCACTATCTTAATTGTGGTGATGGTTTCACAGGTGTATACAATCATCAAAATTTATGAAATTATACAGTTTAAATATGTGCAGTCTATTCTACATAAATTATATGCCAAAATAGTTTAAATAATAGCATTAGACTAAACATTGAGTCTTAACTGTTTATCAATTTCCATTTATATTTCTTTCTCACATCTTGTGAAATGTGCCAACGTTTTGAATTCTGAATTTCTTCTTTAGGTCGACCTTTAAGTCAAAAACGAAAACTGCTCCACATTTTACAAGTGATTTTAATAATGGAGTCAGAATTTCTATTATAACATGTGAAACGCAAAAAGTTCTTATGATCATAAATTTGCTGTATACCTCTGTAACATTATCTACTATGCTGCTGCTGCTGCTGCTAAGTCGCTTGAGTCGTGTCTGACTCTGTGCGATCCCACAGACGGCAGCCCACCAGGCTCCCCCGTCCCTAGGATTCTCCAGGCAAGAACACTGGAGTGGGACAACCCACTCCAGTATTCTTGCCTGGAGAATCCCAGGGATGGGGGAGCCTGGTGGGATGCCATCTATGGAGTCACACAGAGTCGGACACGACTGAAGTGACTTAGCAGCAGCAGCAGTACTGGAGTAGGGTGCCATCGCCTTCTCCAATTATCTACTATAGTTAGCTATCAATTTTTTCCTGGAAGACATGTTACACCTCCAAAAATAAAAATAATAGGCCACCCAGGGCAAGAACCTAGAAAAGGATTAAAGGACTAAGGTCTACCAATTAAGTACAATGCAGAGCAACCCCTTCCCCAAAAGTTGAGACCCAGAAAGACCACTGACCAACAGAGGGAAAGCAGAATTCCAGATTCTTTTGCTTCCAAGGCTTATGCCATGACCCTGGGAAATATGGCCTTCTAAAAGCATCTTCACGCTTAGCAAAGAGGCAATTATATCTAACTCCAAAATAAGGGTCATGGCATAAGCCTTAGAGGCAGCGGTCTTTCTGGGTCTCAACATCTGGGGTAGAGGAAGTTCTAGTTTGTACTTTACCAATAAGCCACCTTAGATCCCCATAATCTCTAGCCTAAGACAGAACCGTGTCCAAATTACATAAATCATCTCTTTTAACCCCTTTCAAACCATCTCCCACATTACTGGCTGCTGCTGCTGCTGCTAAGTCACTTCAGTCGTATCTGACTCTGTGTGACCCCACAGGGTAGAGGAAGTTCTAGTTTGTACTTTACCAATAAGCCACCTTAGATCCCCATAATCTCTAGCCTAAGACAGAACCGTGTCCAAATTACATAAATCATCTCTTTTAACCCCTTTCAAACCATCTCCCACATTACTGGCTGCTGCTGCTGCTGCTAAGTCACTTCAGTCGTATCTGACTCTGTGTGACCCCACAGATGGCAGCCTATCAGGCTCCCCCATCCCTGGGATTCTCCAGGCAAGAATACTGGAGTGGGTTGCCATTTCCTTCTCCAATGCATGAAAGAGAAAAGTGAAAGTGAAGTCGCTCAGTCTATCCGACTGCTAGCGACCCCATGGACTGCAGCCCACCAGGCTACTCCGTCCATTGGATTTTCCAGGCAAGAGTACTGGGGTGGGGTGCCATTGCCTTCCCCGACATTACTGGCAGTTATCTTTAAAACAAAAAAATCTGGTGGTACTTTGCCAATCAAACTTGACTTCACTCCCCATTTTCTAAGAATTAAAATTCTGTTATACTCAATATCATGTAACAACCTATAAAGGAATAATCTACAAAAAAAGAACTCAACTTACTATTCTGATACCTGAAAAAAGAACATTGCAAATCAACCACAATTAAAACAAGAAGAAATCAAAAAAAGAAATAAAAACTTTATTGATAATGCAGAAAAAAAAATTCTAAAGTGTAATATACCAGGTTGTTCACAAATGTAGAACTTCTTGTACTGCCAATCACTCAGGACAATGAACCAACTAAAAAGCATAAAATATTGCCCCTTAAAGCCCCAGTCTTCCTCAGTGGTGAATCAGTGGTGAAGAAGGGGTAGGTTAAACTTATGCAGAGCACTAGAACCCTGCTGTCTTCAATAAGACTAGAAATGAAATTTCATGAAATAATTGCATTAAAGACGGCAGTTCAAAAAGAGAAATAAAAGTGTCCTTTTAAGCATATTAAAAGATACTCAGAATCTCTCATAATGCAAATTGTATATTTAACTAATTACACTGAAAGTGAAAGTGAAGTCGCTCAGTCATGTCTGACTCTTTGCAACCCCATGGACCGTAGCCTACCAGGCTCCTCAGTCCATGGAATTTTCCAGGCAAGAGTACTGGAGTGGGTTGCCATTTCCTTCTCCAGGGGATCTTCCCAACCCAGGGATCAAACCCAGGTCTCCCGCACTGCAGGCAGACACTTTACCGTCTGAGCCACCATTGGCAAAAGTTAAAAATGAAAAAAAGCTGATAATATACCATGTGGGAGGATACTGGGAAAGAAGCACTCTCATATACCATGTAAGTGAGTATAGATGACTAAAAAGCTTTTGTGGAGGGAAATTAGGCAGTATCTGTTAATTTTTAAGATACATGGACCTCCTGACCCAGATTTCACTTCTAGGAATCTATTCTACAAATGACATGTACTGCAACACTGCTTCTGGGAGGAATGTATCAGATACCAAAGGATCTTAATTAGTTCAAGAAAGTTTTTCATCAAAATAAGGATTATATATCCATATACTACAATGCTATCAGCAACTTAAAGGATGAGATAAAGGATGTGCTGACATAGATGACTTAGGTAGAGTTTGGGGCTTCCCAGGGAGCTCAATAAAGAATCCACCTACCAATGGAGGTATAAGGGACAGGAGGTATAAGGGACACAGTTTAGCAGGGGTGGGAAGGAGGGAAGGGAGAGATAAAAAAAAACAACAACAAAGAAGGGACGCAGGTTCAATCCCAGGTTGGGAAGATCCCCTGGAAACGCAAAGGGCAACCCACTTTAATATTCTTGCCTGAAAAATGCTATGGACAGAGGAGGGGACACAACTGAACACTTTTACTTAAAAGATAGAATATCCCACCATCTGCATTTCTAACCATTCTCCCTATTAAAAGGGACACAAACACATACACACACACATGCATACAGACCTATTTGTGTGAGCATGAGAAAAAATTTCTGGAAAAATTCTTAAACATTTGCCTAAGTGAAGGAGGGCTTGAGATCTAGGACGCGAGGACTTATTTTTCAACATATATGCTAGCATTGTTTGCAATTTTTAACATGCATACATACTACTTTTTTCAAAAGAGCATTTCACAACTTTTAAAAAATAGATGAGATGACCCATTTTAGCAATCTCCCTAAATCTGAAACTTCCACTTCAATCACTTTTTTCTTTTCTCCCAAGGTAGGTCTTGTACTTTAATAACCCTAAGGCTTACTTGTTACATAATGGAATATGATGTCTTTCCCTAGTCAGTCATCTGTCTTAATTAAGCCATGCGCAACCATTAATGCCTACAAGGCTCAGAAATACTGCAGCAAATCACCAAAGAATCAGGATTTAGTAAGTCTATTTCAAGGTTTATAATCTGTTAAGTATATCATGCTATCTCTCTAAAGCAAAGTCAAGGATTATGTCTAAATCATCCTTCTAGTCTCTATACCAAGCACATAGCAAGCACTCAACAAATATTTTTTGAAAGAATAATGAATGCATATGAGAGGGAAAGAGAGCTCCTTAAAACTTTAATGAATAACCTCATTTTTATACTGGAAATCCAGGAATACAGGAGCACAAGATTGATGAAAGAGTCATAAAGTCAGTGTTAAACAATGTAAAGCCCTATAGTATAAAAGCTTGAATTATAACTATGGATATAACCATGAAACTTCTACACAGTAACATTACTGTTTCAGTTCAGTTCAGTCATTCAGTTGGACCTGACTCTTTGTGACCCCATGGACTGCAGCACATCAGGCCTCCCCGTCCATAGCCAATTCCTGGATTCTACTCAAACTCATGTCCATTGAGTCGGTGATACCATTCAGCCATCTCATCCTCTGTCGTCCCCTTCTCCTCCTGCCTTCAATCTTTCCCAGCATCAGGATCTTTTCAAATGAGTCAGTTCTTTGCATCAGTGGGCCAAAGCATTCGAGTTTCAGCTTCAGCATCAATCCTTCCAATGAATACTGGAGTACTAGAATAAAGGAAATTAGGACTGATTTCCTTTAGGATGGACTGGTTGGATCTCCTTGCAGTCCAAGGGACTCTTAAGAGTCTTCTCCAACACCACAGTTCAAAAGTATCAATTCTTCGGTGCTCAGCTTTCTTTATAGTCCAACTCTCACATCCATACATGACTATTGGAAAAACCAGAGCTTTGACTAGACGGACCTTTGTCAGCAAAGTAATGTCTCTGTTTTTTAATATACTTTTTAGGTTGTTCATAACCTTTTTTCCAAGGAGCAGGTGCCTTTTAATTTCATGGCTGCAGTCACCATCTGCAGTGATTTTGGAGCCCAAGAAAATAAAGTCTGACACTATTTCCACTGTTTCCCCATCTATTTGCCATGAAGTGATGGGACCGGATGCCATGATCTTAGTTTTCTAAATGCTGAGCTTTAAGCCAACTTTTCCACTCTCCTCTTTCACTTTCATCAAGAGGATCATTAGTTCTTCACTTTCTGCCATAAGTGTGGTGTATCTGCATATCTGAGGTTATTGATATTTCTCCCAGCAGTGTTGATTCCAGCTTGTGCTTCATCCAGCCCAGCGTTTCTCATGATGTACTTTGTGTATAAGTTAAATAAGCAGGGTGTCAATATACACCCTGACATATTCCTTTCCCTATCTCAAACCAGTCTGTTGTTACATGTCCAGTTCTAACTGTTGCTTTCTGACCTGTGAACAGATTTCTCAAGAGGCAGGTCAGGTGGTCTGGTAGTCCCTTCTCCTTAAGAATTTTCCAGAGTTTGTTGTGATTCACACAGTCAAAGGCTTTGGCATAGTCAATAAAGCAGAAATAGATGTTTTTCTGGAACTACCTTGCTTTTTTGATGATCCACTAGATGTTGGCAATTTGATCTATGGTTCCTCTGCCTTTTCTAAATCCAGCTTCAACATCTGGAAGTTCACGGTTCACATACTGCTGAAGCCTGGCTGGGAGAATTTTGAGCATTACTTTACTAGCATGTGAGATGAGTGCAATTGTGAGGTAGTTTGGGCATTCTTTGGCATTGCCTTTCTTTGGGATTGGAATGAAAACAGACCTTTTCCATTCCTGTGGTCACTGCTGAGTTTTCCGAATTTGCTGGCATATTGAGTTAGCAGCACTTTCAGAGCTTCATCTTTTAGGATTTGAAATAGCTCCACTGGAATTCCATCACCTCCACTAGCTTTATTTATAGTGATGCTTCCTAAGGCCCACTTGACTTCACAATCCAGGATGTCTGGCTGTAGGTGAGTGATCACACTATCGTGATTACCTGGGTTGTGAAGATCTTTTTTGTATAATTCTTCCGTGTATTCTTGCTACCTCTTCTTAATATCTTCTGCTTCTGTTAGGTCCATACCATTTCTGTCCTTTATTGTGCCCATCTTTGTATAAAAAAGTTCCCTTGGTATCTCTAATTTTCTTGAAGAGATCTCTAGTCTTTCCCATTTTGTTGTTTTCCTCTATTTCTTTGTGCTGATCACTCAGGAAGGCTTTCTTATCTCTCCTTGCTATTCTTTGGAACTCTGCATTCAAATGGGTATACCTTTCCTTTTTTTCCTTTGCCTTTTGCTTCTCTTCTATTCACAGCTATTTGTAAGGCCTCCTCAGACAACCATTTTGCCTTTTTGTATTTCTTTTCCTTGGGAATGTTCTTGATCCCTGCCTCCTGTACAATGTCATGAACCTCCGTCCATAGTTCTTCAGGCACTCTGTCTGTACTGTTTAATGTAAGTAAAGTCTTCCCCTACCAGACTTTATTAGTTCTAGGTCTTATATGGCTTTGTTTTTCTCCCTTAATGTCTACCACAGCGCTTTCTATGGATATGGTAACAGAAATACTCTTTATTTTTAGTAACATCAACCCTTTGGTGGCTCCTGACAGATACTCAAATAAATATTTCCAGAAGGACAGAAGGGACTGAGAGAAGATTAGATAAAAATAACATTTGATGAAAGAATAATACATCTAACAACGCTGAATTCAGTCACTTTGTTCTAAAATGTTTACCTAACAACCAAATGATTTAGTTACTACCCCCTCAAATAATCTATGAGGGGAGCCAAGTCATAAAACATGGAAAATACTACAAAGACAGGATAATATTTAGTTATATATTATCTTAGACCCTGTAGTAAAGTAATTTCTTTAAAATATGCCCAACTTAAACTGACACAGAAATATTTGACTTCTAATTCTAAAAAATACATTACAAACTACTGGTTTTTAAACTAGCATAAGAAAATTACATGAAATAAGTTTTTCAGAAATCTGGTATCATATTTTCAATATATGGCTGCAAAAAAAATGAATACCTTTAAAACTGTGGTGAAATCTTACAGCTGAAATAAGTACGTGAGAAAATCTTCAGGAAGAGAAAAATGGTCCTTTTTATAAGGGATTGTTTTATTAAAACAGAGAACAACATATTAGGATAAATAAAATTAGAAGATTATTACATTTTTTTCAATTTTAACTTTTTAGATATCTGGAATATCTAAATCAACTGCTTTTTAATAACACATAGGCTTGCAGATGTCAAAACTTTTCTCTGAATCTCTATATTCTGAGAATCCTTACCATTTAAATTTCTACAAAACACCCAGGAAGTTACCAGAGAAAATTTTCCTAGGGTGGGATTATATTAAAAGAAATAATCTAAGCCATCATATCAATACAGTAAACTAAAATGTTCTCAACATTAAAAAAAATTTTTTTTCAACAGGATATTTTTAGAACAGCTCATACTACCAAAAAGCCTTTCATTAATTAACTCCATAGATTAATTACTGAGATGACATCGTTCATTTTTCAGTAAGAGAACTAAAATATAACTACCCAAACAAGACAAGTTAGTATTTAATAAACTTGAAAATATTACAGAAACTATAAGTTCTGACAGGTGTTTGTTCTTATAAGCACATAAAATTTATTCTATCTAAATTTTAAGTAGCTGCTTTCTAATAAGAGATCTTGTAAGTTAAATTTAACTGAAGAGTTAAAACCTACTTTTTTTAAAGTGACCCATCATGAGATATTTCAAATAACAAAATAAAATACGTTTCCATGTGTATTTTTCCATTATTTCTAAAATAATTTCACTTCTTAACATAGAATTAACTGATCTTCAGGACAACCAGATAACTTACAGTATTAGTTGGGTCTTCTTGTAAAATTCGATCATATAGCTGAATAGCATCATCATATCTATTTAAAAAGAAAAAGAAATATCAAGAATCATTACCTTAAAATTTAATGACAAATAGTAAATACAGAAAAAGATTAACCTGGAAAGACTTTATATGTATATACAATTACTACTAAGCATCTTCTGATCTTCACATAACAGTAAATTTGATACAATGTCATTTTCTAAGCAAAAAAAATCATAAATAAAATATTTATAGAAAAACTTACTTCAAAAACATACTGATTCAATTTGGTCTAAATACAAAGGTAAAAACTACAGCTCAAAGAGATACCTCTGTGGCCCTAGTTACACCTAGAATTACAGCAAATAAAGTTTTTTTTTTTTTAAGTTTAATTTTAACAAATATTTTCACAAGGAAATGATCTAAGTTTTTTTTTAAGTCGCTAAGTCATGTCTGATTCTTTCGTAACCCCATTGACTGTAGACTGCCAGGTTCCTCTGCCCATGGGATTTCCCAGTCAAGAATGTTGGAGTGGGTTGCCATTTCCTTCTGCAGGGGATCTTCCCAACCCAAGGATCACATTAATGCTTCACAGGGGGATTCTTTACTATTGAGCCACCTGAGAAGCCCCAAACTATGTGTTAATTCTCCTTTAATAAACTTATGAGAGTTTTTCTTAGTTGAGCTGGTAAAGTTCAATTCATTAAGCACCTATTAAGGAATTCCCTGGTGGCTCAGTCAGTAAAGAATCTGCCTGCCATGCAGGAGACCTGGGTTGGATCCCTGGGTCAGGAATATCCCCTGCAGAAGGAAATGGCAACCTACTCTGGTCTTACCTGGAAAATCCCACGCACATGGACAGAGAAGCCTGGTGGGCTACAGCCCATAGGGTCGCAAGAGTTGGACACGACTCAGCAACTAAACCAAGTATGTACACATAATATACTCTACTGGGTTACAATCTCATATCAGTTCAGTTCAGTTTAGTTCTTCAGTCCAACTCTTTGCGACTCCATGGGTTGCAGCATGCCAGACTTCCCTGTCCATCACCAACTCCTGGAGATTGATCAAACTCATGTCCATCGAATCACTGATGCCATCCAACCATCTCATCCTCTGTTGTCCCCTTCTCCTCCTGCCTTCAATCTTTCCCAGGATCAGGGTCTTTTCCAATGAGTCAGTTCTTCACATTAGGTGGGCAAAGTATTGGAACTTCAGCTTCAGCGTCAGTCTTTCCAATGAANTCTGTTGTCCCCTTCTCCTCCTGCCTTCAATCTTTCCCAGGATCAGGGTCTTTTCCAATGAGTCAGTTCTTCACATTAGGTGGGCAAAGTATTGGAACTTCAGCTTCAGCGTCAGTCTTTCCAATGAATATTTAGGACTGATTTCTTTTAAGTTTGACTGGTTTGATCTCCTTGCAGTCTAAGAGACTCTCAAGAGTCTTTTCCAACACTATAGTTCACAATCTCACATGGGAAACAACAAATTTATCAAATGAAAAAATAAACAAATGTGACAGGATAAAACTAAGAAGCCAAGATTAACATTGTATGATAGTGAATAAAAGGAGTGATACATCAGAAATCAATAAAGCACTTTATCTAACAATATACTCCTATATATGGTAATCTTATTTGGAGTACAAGGATATAGCTAAGTGATTCTGAAATTCCTACCTAATCATATCCATAACCTCCAACTCCCTTCCAATCAATTTCTTTACTTCCAGATAGAGATCTTCAGAGAAAGCAAAAATCTATGTTTAAAGTTTTTATAGCAGTGTTTATAAAACTAGGGACAGCAGATATACTCTTGTGATCTATTCTTAAGTTCTCTATGATAATTTTTTAAGCTTTTCTCTTAGTGATACTCAAAACATAGAATATTCTATATCATCACATGACACATAGCCTGTATTTGTGATTACGATCATGCCAATAGATAATATTTTAACTGATAGCAGACTACTGAGAAAATTAAAAGCAGACTTAATTTGTAAATATGATTATACAATACAAAGGCCAAACAGCTTCACTAAAGCCTAAGTTAATCAGAGTTAGCAATAGCTCAGAAAAAGAACATCACTTTGGAAATCAAATACATGATAATATTTGATTACAGGTACACTAACCTCACAAGAATCTGCAACTACAGAAACAGAAAATAAAGTCATTATATAATAACAAAACAAAACAATAAAGTATATACAAGGGCAAAAATTAATGCTAAAAAGCACTGGTTCTCATAAGCCAAAGTACATGAGAATCACCTGGGGATCTTTTCCCAGCTATATAACCTCTGGGAAATATACTGGAAATGACAGAGGAAAATAGGAAACCATTCATTTCATTAATACAGTGATACTAATAACGTGAATTCTTAGGATTTTCTAGTCTTTTTGGTATTTTATTAGAAAACTTACATTGTCTTTACAGTTTGAAAACTATATATAAGGCATTAATAGTTTTATATTTGAACATATTTAAGTTCTAATTTTAAAAATGTAATTTATGTAAAAACTGGTGTGATGATTAATTTTCTGTGTCGATCATGAGGTACCCAGATCAAATATTATTTCTGGGTATATCTGAAGGTGTTTCCAGATGAGATTAGTATTTGAATCCATGCACTCAGTAAAACAGACTGCCTTCCCCAATGTGGTGGGCACCATACAATCCCTTGAGGGCCTAAACAGAACAAGGGAAGAACAAGGAGGAATTCCTCTCCTTTTACTGACTCATACTGCTAGAGCTAGGACATTTCATCTCACCTTCTCCTGCCTTCAGACTTCAAACTGAAATTTACACCATCAGCTCTCTTGGTTCTCAGGCCTTCAGACCTGGTCTCAGACTGAATTACAGTATCAGCTTTCCTAGGTCTCCATGTGACAGACAGCAGATCTTGGGACTTCTCAGCCTCTATATCTGCCTCATAGTAAATCTCCATCATGCACACCCATGCGTACAGACACACAGACACACACACACACACACACATACTTGGGACTTCTCAGCCTCTATATCTGCCTCATAGTAAATCTCCATTATGCACATCCATGCATGCAGACACACACACACACACACACACCACACACACACACACCCCATTGGTTTTGTTTCTCTAGAGAATCTTGATTAATACACTAAAGGTCCACAAAAATTTACCTTGAGTCAATAACATTCTTAAATCTACCTATCTACTGTCCTGCATTACACCCTTGATTGATTTCAGATTTATGTCAGTAGAGTGAAGGCTAGGCAACTACATACTTTTTAAATGTCACAGATAATTCTAACTCACACAATCATGTATGAAAATGGTTAAAGGTCCTATGTAACAAAAACACATAAACAACCACTCTTTCCAGAAAAATAGTAAAATCTTACTAGGTAAAATGATATGAGTTTCAATTAAAGTATAAAGGCTTAAAAAAACTAAAGTTTGCTAGAAACTTGAGTTAATACTTAAGACTAAATTATTGTTACCATATTAATTTTTGTATGATTGGAAAGAAGGTAGAGAAATAATCACTATTAAAATGTGTTAAAAAGATAATCTGAAAAATCATTCATCTTAGACTCTGGGATGTGTTTTGTTATTCATATATTTCAAGAATGCTCTAGGAATTCATACTATTTGAAGTTAAAAAAAAAAGTGGTAATAGAATAGAATACTGATTCAGGAGCAATCCTTTGCAGATTTCTTCCATTCTGCTCTGATTCAAAATTATTTTCTGCTCACCTGTAATACTACTTTATTTATCCATGTCCTTTGCTTAGAAGATCCAAAGATAGTAAAATACACATAGATAAAACAGATAAGTCAAAAGCTAAGGAATAAAAAGGTTAAGAAAAAACTGTATCAATAAATCTTGCAAGAAAAAAAGTACAAGTGAAGTACAAGTAAACCCTGTCTCACCTAAAGCACCAAGTTACAAAGGTAAGAAACAACCTGACTATAAAATGAATATAAAAACTTGAGAGACTCAAAACAGACAAAATAATCTTTTTAAAAAAAAGGACAAAGTTGAAGGACACACTTCCCAATTTTAGAACTACTACAAAGCTACAATGTCATTATTGGATTCAATACAGTGTGGTATATAATAAACATATATATTGATGGAACAGAACTCAAAGCCCAGAAATAAACCATCACATAATTAACATTCAACTGATTTAATTGCCCAAGGCAATTCAATGGGGAATGTAGTTTTTTCTGGTGCTAGGACAACCAGAAAGAAAGAATAAAGTTGGACACCTGCTTTATATCACAAAAAAAAATTAACTCAAAATGTGTCAATGATCACAGTATAAAAACCCAAACTATAAAACACTTAGAAGAAAATAGGCATAATTTTTGTGACCTTGAATTAGGCACTGGTTTCTAGACATAACACCAAAATGATAAGCAACAAAAGAAAAAATGAACTTAATTTTTAAAAAATCAAAACATTTTTTAATCAAAGGACATCACTGAACAAGTGAAAGACAAGCCATGTAATGCAAAAACATTTTTGCAAATCAAATATATGTGATAAAAGACCTGTATCTAGACTATAAAGAACTCTTACAACTAAATAATAAAAAGACATAAACTAATCCAATTTAAAAACAGAAAATGTGAACAGACATTTCTCCAAAGAACATATATAAATGTCCAACAACTGCATGAAAAGATACTCAGATTTCTGAGTATCTTATGTGTCTGGTCTGGCACATAAAGACTGAAAATCATCACTCCTATTCTCATAAGAAAAAGCTAAACATACTGAACCAACTACTCTTAGATCCACCAGACAATTAAACTTACAGGGAAAGCCACTGCAGCCAAAACTGCCAGACAGGTGAAGACAATCAACACTTATGCCATCAAAAGCTGTTACAACTAACAAATTCAGTGAAGCTGCAGGATACAAAATCAATATACAAAAATCTGTTGTGTTTCAATACACTAATAAGAATCTTATCAGAAAGAGAAATTAAGAAAACAATCCCATTTATAACTGCATAAAAAAGAATAAAATACCTAGAAATAATTTAATCAGAGTTGAAAGCCCCAAATATTGAAAATTTAAGATACTGATGAAAGAAACTGATACAAATAAATGAGACACAAATAAATGAGATGATAGCTCATGCTCAAGAACTGGAAGAATTAATTTTGGTAAAATATTCACAGTACCCAAAGAAATCTATAGATTCTGTGCAATTCTTAAAATTCCAATGGCATTTCACAAAGAAACAGAACAAAACAATCCTAAAATTTGTATGGAATCACAAAAGATCTCAAATAGCCAAAGCAATCATGAGCAAGAAAAACAAAGATGAAGGGATCAAGCTCTCTGATTTCAGACTATATTACAAAACTATAGTAATCAAAACAATATGGTACTGACATAAAAACAGACACACAGATCAATGGGACAGAACAGAGAGCCCACACATATATGGTCAATTAGTTTACAACAAAGGAGATAAGAATATACAATAGGAAAAAAACACTCTCTTCAATAAATGATGTTGGAAAACTAGACAACTGAGTGAAACTGGACCTCTGTCTTTATACTACATAGAAAAACTCAAACTGGATTAAAGAGCTGAACAGGAGATCTGAAACCATAAACCTCCAGAAGAAAACATAAGTGGTAAGCTCCCTGACATCAGTATTGGTGATTTTTTGAATTTTACACAAAAAGCAAAGTCAACAAAAGCAAAAAATAAGCAAGTGGGACTACATCAAACTAAAAAGCTTCTACACAGCAAAGGAAAACACTGACAAAATGAAAAGGCAACCTATGGAATGAGAGAAAACATTTGCAAATCATATCTAATAAGAGGTTAAATAGCCAAAATATTATAAGAACTTATATAATTCAACAGCAAAAATTAAGAAAGAAGGAAAAAGGAGCAGAGGAATTGAATATACATTTTCCTAAAGGAGAAACACAAATACATGAAAAGGTGCTCACATCAGTAATTAGGGAAATGAAAATTAAAACCACAATGTGATATCATCTCATACCTGGTAAAATATGAAAATTAAAACCACAATGTGATATCATCTCATACCTGTTAAATTGACTATTATCAAAAAGACAAAACACACCAGTCTTGGCAAGGATATGGAAAAAAGGGAACTGGACTGTAGACGGAATGTAAACTGACACGGTCACTATAGAAAACAGCATAAAGGTTCCTCAAAAAATTAACACAGAACTACCATTTGATAAAGTCAATTCCAATTTAGGGTATTCACTCAAAGGAAATAAAATCATTAACTTGAAAAGATATCTGAAGCCCCATGTTCACTGCAGCATTATTTACACTAGCCTAGGAATGGAAATAACGGAAGTGTTTATCAACAGATAAATAGATAAAGAAGTTTGACCCTTGAACAATGCAGAGATCAGGAAAGCCTACATCACAGTTGAAATTCCATAAATAATACATAACTTAAACGTAGGTTTAAAAACCAAACCTACATGAAGTTGAAATTCCATATATATATAACTTAAGAGTAAGCCCTCCATACACTTGGTCCTTCCTTATTCAAGATTCTACATACAGATTCAACAACCACAGATTGTGCAGCACTGTAATATTTACTATCAAAAAAAAATTTATGTGTTAAGTGGACCCACACGATTCAAACTCATGCTGTTCAAAGACTAACTGTATATATTAATACAATGTAATATTAGCCATAAAAAGGAAAGAAATTCTGCCTTTTATGACAACCTGGATGAACCTTAAGGGTGTTATGCTAAGTGTAATAGATCAGACCAAGAAAGATAAATACTGTGTGATCTCACCTACATGTAGAATCAAAGAGAACATGAACTCATAGATACATAGAACAGATTAGTGGTTCTCAGAGGAGGGGATGGGGAGTGGGAGAAATGGGTGAAGGTGATCAAAAGGTACAAACTTCCAGTTATAAAATAAATTAAGTCCGGGACATAATACAACATGGTTTATTATAGCTAACAATACTGTGTTGTGTAATTAAAAGTTGCTAACAGAGTAAATCTTAAACATTCTTATAAGAAAATAAAAATTTATGATGATGGATGTTCAACTTATTATGGTAATCATTTCATAATATACATACACATTTATTGAATAATTATGCTATACACCTGAAACTAATATAATGTTATGTATCAATTACGGGCTTCCCTGGTGACTCAGCAGGTAAAGAATCTACCTGCAATGTAGAAGACCTGTGTTCCATCCCTGGGTTGGGAAAATCCCTGGAGGAGGGCATGGCAATCCACTCCAGATCTGAACATGACTGAGCATATTTTCTCCTTAGTTTTAGTCTCTATATCAATTATAGCTCAGTTTAAAAAAAAATATATATATATAATAGCTTTTATATTTTGAGTGCCTGTGAGGGTACTATACATATATCATTACTAATTCTCAAAACAACCCTGACAAGGTGGTAATATTCTTGTTTTATAGAGGAATAAGACTGAAAAAACTTAAAGAAGTTAAATAATTTTCCAGGTCAATAGATAATAAATCCTTAGAAATAGGATATGAAGCCAGTTCTTACTCCAAAGCATGATCCCATTCCACGAGGCCAAAGATGATAAATAGATTCCACTCATATGTCAAATTCTATCTAAGAGTAATAACTTGGAGGATTGATGCTGATAAGTACTCTGACACCATTTGGAAGCTGAGTAGCAAAAGATCTTGCATAATTAATGACGCTGCCACTGGTGCAGGAGGACCTAAATTTAAGACCCCATGTTTGCCATTTGAAAACAGGATCACACTATTTGCAAGATTCAATTACCTCTCCATGGCTTCAAATCTCATGCCCGTTAGTCTCTTGACTCTGTGACTTCCAGGGAACTGTCTTCTCAACTCCTGAAGACAAAACTAAAAAAGAAAAAAAATTATAAAAAGACTTGAAGGACAGTAATTACACTACATATACTAAATGATCTACAAGGAATGCCTTTCATAGTCTTCAGTGTATCTTCTTAAATAATCTCATTACTGAGATCTAATGACAAGTGAAATTAATCTGTAATGAAAAATGGAGTAAAAGAACAACTGTGAATTTACAGTGAGGACAACAGTGAGTTCTCAGAAATGAGTCAAACTCTTAACTAAGGAAATGAGATTATGGGGTCCACTAATAACTCTTTGAATACTATCATATCAACTCCTCCTTAAAAACTGCTTCCATAATGAATCAAGCCCATCTTAACTAACTACAGCAGTTTCCTGGCCTTTCTTCCTAACTACTGCATAAGCAGTCTCTAGATAAAAATTAAGTTCTTTGGCAGTACACTGAAGTCTTGATCAAATATTATTAATACTTTAATTTTGCCTTGCTCAAATCATATACTAATCAATCACCTTGTCAGAATACTTGTCCTAATTTAAGGCCATAAAATACAGACACAATGTCAATGGAGTATCAATCTTCTTTTGGCAGATATTCATAATTCACCCATCAATTCAACTAAACAAATAATCAAATATTTATTGAGCACGAGGGATTATAAGAGTCTTAGAAATGTTAAGGATGATAAAAATAATCCTTTCTAGTGCCCCAAAGCATGTGATTAAAAATGCATTTAACTAATGAACAGATTATTAATCATAAGAAAATAAGTTTTAATATGATTTGGCAGTATAGCTTCAAAGTCTGTCTGTAAATTCTATAATAAGAAAAATATTCAAGTTAATTAAAGCTGAAAATGATGTTCAATTAGTTTGATATCATGCAAAACTCATAGTACTTGTTCAGTCAAACTAACTGTGCTGAAATTCTGAACCATTAAAAAAAATACTGTTACAAAAAAAGTTATCTACTCACTTGATCTCCTACTTTATCAAATGGCATTTTGCTATACAAAAAATAATTTTAAAATCTCCTGCAAAAAATAAGCTGCCACCTCTTTGGTATTCAAAAGACTATGTCTCATAGGTTTTTTGTGGAATATTTCTTATCATGGGCAACTCCACCAGAATTAAACGTACTGCTAACATAAATTACATTGAAAAGGACAATCCCAATTAGACTTGTATATGTTCTCCAGGTATTTCTACTCTCTGGTATTGTTTTTTTGTATTTCTTCTTGGCTTATGAGGAAGCAGCATGAAGGAGCACTTAAGAGGTCAGGATTACAAAACAGAAACCACTGCTTCCTGATTTATACAATAGATACAGTGATACTATCAAACAAGTCAAATTAAGAAATAATTACATAGATCAAATTAAGCATGTAAAATAAAAATAATGTAAAGCATTTAGAATAGTGCCTAGCATATGAGTGTTCAAAAATATAGCTATTATTATTTTTCTTTAAAATTAATTAAAATTAAATTAAAACTTACTTTCATAATGCATCAGGTCCCACTTAAATACCTGGTATGAGTATTTTAAGTCATGTTCTGTACATGTTAGGATTTTCTAATAATTTTAAGATATACATTTAAAATATCTCAAAACAGTATTTAATGTTATGTACAACATAAGCCATTTAACAACCCAAAAGACAAATTTGTTTTAAACTATATGTTTAATTCTATAATATAGTATAAACTACCTATTAAGTAAACTGCCTTCACCAACTAATTTAACCTCTTCAGTGAAACTGGGATACTAAATATCTACTTTTCAGGACTGCTAAAAAGATATAAAAATATAATGTGTCCCAAAGTACCTAACCAGTCCTACCAACTCAAGATTAGCACTAAAAAACAACTACAGAAAGCATTCACTAAGGCCACATACTGCTGATACATAATTTATGAAGGAAATTAAATATAACATATACTCACCAATGCCAAGTCATCCCGACCATAGTCGAGGGCTGCAATCATCACCTGTTCATATATGATCCAAACTAAACACACAAACAGGAAAAAACTGAATTTAATATAAAAATCTCACAACAGAAATTAGATAATGAATTCTTCATGCTTCTGATATTTTAAAGAACATTTTTACAACTGAAAAGTGATTTATTATATTACACCTGGAATTAAGGAAAAAGCATCCTGAAATTTTTAGCAATGCATAATATTTTAATATTTAACCAGGTTAAAAAAATGTCAATTATTTAATACCTTTCCTGTTTTAAAAGATTCATTATGAAATACATTTTTGATCTGCCCAGGACTACAGCCTTGTGAGCTTTAAAAAAAAAAAGCCTACTTGATAGCTTCACTACTACCAATAATTATAAGTCCCTCTAAAAATAAAAGTTATCATTCAGACTTCCTGAGAAATATTTTAAATATTAATAAATCATGGATTGATATTAAGAGCAGAAAAATCATAATGACAGGATTAAAAAAAAAAACTAAACTGTAAATGAAACATGTGCTGAGCATGAACATAATAGATTTAAAAACTTACTATCATCTCCAAGCTTAGAAGCATATTCACTAATTAATTCCTCTCCAACTTCCACAATTTGCTCACTATTTCGTGAGTTTTCTTCTCTCCATTTTCTCATTTTATCTCGCATTTCTGAAATAAATAAGCTTGCAATTATATATACAAATATTTGATTAATGTCAAACAAATTGACAAGATGAAATCAACTTTCATCTTGTAAAGAAAATACAGTCACATTAGTGCAAAATCTGTGGTGTCTCAAATTTCATAAAGTGGAATATCAATTTAACAAGAGCAACAGATCCTTTAGAAGACTGAAAATGCAACTGATATTACAGCTATCTTTACTGTATGGCATCGAATGGCTACAAAGATCCTCTATCTCTTCAGGCAACTATGAATCATGCTTTTTTGAGGTTACAATGTTCAGAATTTGATAAAAGCTAAGGATTATTTTTTCAGAAAACTGAATAATATTACACACTGAACTCTCAAAAAATTCAAAGTAGTCCACTGACTCAAGAATATAAAATTTTCATAATCAGAGTATCATACTGGGCTATCAGCACTGAAGGAACATTCATCACAAAACTCCCTTAAAAACATTACTACAACAGTCCATATAACATACAAAAATACACAATTACATAAGGAAATCAACACAGAAAAATTAGGACAAAGGAAATGTTTGCTTATATATAAAGAGTAAAATGAATAATGTAAAGTAAGGTCAAAGGCACTAGCAAACAATGAAAGTTGACAGAACAACTTTGCACGTTATAATACAATAGGGAACTCTGGAATTTCAAAGAACAGCATTTTGATAAAATCAGAAATAACTGGGGGTGGGAGTATAGCTAATCCAGAAAAAAGATCCCTTTTTTATATAGTTAAGGTAGAATGAAGTCAATTCACCAGTTACATACATGCTTTCTACTCTTACCTCTGAAAAATTTTACATATTCATATAAAGTTACCTTCTTCCTTCTACTGACACACATGTTGTATAGATTTAAATAGCTGATTTAAGTTGTTATTGAATGTTACTGAATACATGAGTTAAATTAACACTAACAATATGCTATTCTTCTAGAGAATAAATAAAAGAGAAGTACATGGGATTTTCACTACTTTTATATGTACTATCTTTATATGAACTGGTCTCTACAGTTCAAAGTCTACAAAAAAAAAAAAAAAAGATGATAATAGACCCTACCTGAATTTACCAAAAAAACGGCTTTAGAAAACCATGAATTAACAAGCGGAGACATTACTTTGCCAACAAAGGTCCCTCTAGTCAAAGCTATGGTTTTTCCAGTAGTCATGTATGGATGTGAGAGTTGGACTATAAAGAAAGCTGAGGGCCAAAGAATTGATGCTTTTGAACTGTGGTTTTGGAGAAGACTGTTGAGAGCCTCTTAGACTGCAAGGAGATCCAACCAGCTCATCCTAAAGGAAATCAGTCCTGTATATTCATTGGAAGGACTGATGCTGAAGCTAAAACTCCAATACTTTGGCCACCTGATGTGAAGAACCCACTCATCTGAAAAGACCCTGATGCTGCGAAAGATTGAAGGCAGGAGGAAATGGAGACTACAGAAGATGAGATGGTTGGATGGCATCACCGACACAATGGACATGAATTTTGAGTAAGCTCCGGGAGTTGGTGATGCACAGGGAAGCCTGGAGTGCTGAAGTCCATGGGGTCGCAAAAAGTTGGACATGACTGAGCGACTGAACTGAACTGAACTCAACTGAACTCCTTCTACTGAAAACCTACAAATGAGCTTGACTCATTCTGCACAGGAAGTAAGTTAAACTGAATCTTAAAGACTGAAGAGGAATTGACCAAGCAAACAAAAAGTATGTTATTCATACCCCACAGTTCAAGGGCTCAGTCTCTTAAGACTGCTCCCACTTTAGAAACCAATGCAAGCCCCTATACCATAAGTACCATCTGATGTTCACATTCCTTGTTGACCTGGCAGATTATTTTAAAAACGAAAGAGCCTTGGGAATATAAATTTATTTAGTGTTTTACGGATCTGTTTCACAAAACTATACTCCTTGCCTGTACCCTGCAATGTCCTTTAAGACACTGTACAATTTAGTTCCATAAACTAGAGACTAAATGGGAAAAACTGTTCCCATCTCCTTTTTTGTCATATTTCTCACTTACCAATAGTATTCAACTTTCCATTCCTACTTATTCATAACCAAGGTATATAAATGGGAAATCCCTGACTTAAATCATTCCCCTTTCACCTACTGTCATGTCATCCATGACTTCTATTTAGTCATTCAAAAATATATTAATACGTTATTTCTATAGTAAAGCATCTGCCTGCCATGTGGGAGACCCGGGTTCGATTCCTGGGTTGGGACACCTACTTATTCATAACCAAGGTATATAAATGGGAAATCCCTGACTTAAATCATTCCCCTTTCACCTACTGTCATGTCATCCATGACTTCTATTTAGTCATTCAAAAATATATTAATACGTTATTTCTATAGTAAAGCATCTGCCTGCCATGTGGGAGACCCGGGTTCGATTCCTGGGTTGGGACGGTCCCCTGGAGAAGGAAATGGCAATCCACTCCAGCACTCTTGCCTGGAAAATCCCATGGACAGAGGAGCCTGATAGGCTACAGTCCATGGGGTCGCAAAGAGTCGGACACGACTGAGTGACTTTACTTTCACTTACTTTCTAGAAACACAGTGAAAAAAGAATCAACCCATGTGCCTAAGAAGACAACAAGTTAACAAACAAATTGTAAACAACCACCAAATAATGTGATAAAAGGTAAGACAGTGGTTATGCTCAGAGCACTAAGAAAGCAAGGTGAGGGAATAATTAATTCCACCTGGCAAGGAGAAGGTTAAAGAAGACATTTGTGATAAGTGAAACAAGCCCTAAGAATTAAAGAGACTTTGTTAGATGAAGTCTATAGCAAAGAGCAAGAACCATGGTAGACAGATAAGAGTATCTAATGTGCTAAGGGACTGGGAAATTGCCCAACACACCTAGATTAGGGGGAGAGGGCAAAGGAAAGGAAAGCAGTTTCTACAGGACATTGCAAAATGGAGCTCAGGTTAATTCTTCATTTATATAACCCATTACAGGGGTGGGGAACATGTTTCCTAGAGACCCTAAAAAAAAAAAAAAAACAAAAAACACCTGAAGCTTCAGTCACCAGAAGAGGAAAAATTGAGAGAGCAGGGTAAAATAGGGAAGAACAAACCTGACTCCATATTTGATCTGTTTAGTTTAACCTTTGTAGTCTATTGCCTTTGTTACAAGTTAAGAATGGTGCATAATGGGAACAGTGCCTGGTGCAAAGTACTCAAATATATGTTTTATATGTCATTTAGCATATAGACTAACACAGTAATTAGAGCAAGGTGGATGATTACCCACAGAAGACATTAAATCTTTTTCAAGCTCTTTGAAGCTGATGAAACTTCTGAACCAACTTTTCCCAGAAACATGTACATGTTTAAAAACACAATTAGGGATGTTCAAGTGGGAGGGGCCATGGGCAAACCTATGGCTGTTTCACATTGATATTTGGTAGAAACCAATTCTTCAATTAAAAACAAATACATTTTAAAAAATAAAAATAAATAAAGAGAAAACACACACACACATTCAATTTTGCATATAATTTCAAGACTTCACAGACCACATAACATCTATGTCTGCATCAGTCAGGATTCTATTGAACTCAGGATTAACCACTACCAATAACAGGTTAAGAGGTGGCCTAAGGAAAGGACCATTGAGGACACCAAAAATTAAGGAGCAAACGGATGTAGAGAATGCAGCAAAGTTCTGAAAAATAATAAGAGAGCCTAGTGCTGCACTCAATAAGCCAGCAAATTTGGAAAACTCAGTAGTGGCCGCAGGACTGGAAAAGGTCAGTCTTCATTCTGATCCCAAAGAAAGGCAATGCCAAAGAATGCTCAAACTACCGCACAATTACACTCATCTCACATGCTAGTAAAGTAAAGCTCAAAATTCTCCAATCCAGGCTTCAGCAATACGTGAACCGTGAACTCCCTGATGTTCAAGCTGGTTTTAGAAAAGGCAGAGGAACCAGAGATCAAATTGCCAACATCTGCTGGATCATGGAAAAAGCAAGAGAGTTCCAGAAAAACATCTACTTCTGCTTTATTGACTATACCAAAGCCTTTGACGGTATGGATCACAATAAACTGTGGAAGATTCTGAGAGAGATAGGAATACCAGACCATCTGACCTGCCTCTTGGGAAATCTGTATGCAGGTCAGGAAACAGCAGTTAGAACTGGACATGGAACAACAGACTGGTTCCAAATAGGAAAAGGAGTACGTCAAGGCTGTATATTGTCACCCTGCTTATTAAACTTATATGCAGAGTACATCATGAGAAATGCTGGACTGCAAGAAACACAAGCTGGAATCAAGAATGCTGGGAGAAATACCAATAATCTCAGATATGCAGACGACACCATCCTTATGACAGAAAGTGAAGAGGAACTAAAAAGCCTCTTGATGAAAGTGAAAGAGGAGAGCGAAAAAGTTGGCTTAAAGCTCAACATTCAGAAAATGAAGATCATGGCATCCAGTCCCATCACTTCATGGGAAATAGATGGAGAAACAGTGGAAACAGTGTCAGACTTTATATTTTGGGGCTCCAAAATCACTGCAGATGGTGACTGCAGCCATGAAATTAAAAGATGCTTACTCCTTGGAAGAAAAGTTATGACCAACCTAGATAGCGTATTGAAAAGCAGAGACATTACNTAGCCTGTCTCTTATACACATCTAGATGTGTATAAGAGACAGCCCTTATGGCAGAAAGTGAAGAGGAACGAAAAAACCTCTTGATGAAAGTGAAAGAGGAGAGTGAAAAAGTTGGCTTAAAGCTCAACATTCAGAAAACGAAGATCATGGCATCTGGTCCCATCACTTCATGGGAAATAGATGGAGAAACAGTGGAAACAGTGTCAGACTTTATATTTTGGGGCTCCAAAATCACTGCAGATGGTGACTGCAGCCATGAAATTAAAAGATGCTTACTCCTTGGAAGAAAAGTTATGACCAACCTAGATAGCGTATTGAAAAGCAGAGACATTACTTTGTCGACTAAGGTCCGTCTAATCAAGGCTATGGTTTTTCTCGTAGTCATGTATGGATGTCAGAGTTGGACTGTGAAGAAGGCTGAGCGCCAAAGAACTGATGCTTTTGAACTGTGGTGTTGGAGAAGACTCTTGAGAGTCCCTTGGACTGCAAGGAGATCCAACCAGTCCATTCTGAAGGAGATCAACCCTGGGATTTCTTTGGAAGGACTGATGCTGAAGCTGAAACTCCAGTACTTTGGCCACCTCATGCGAAGAGTTGACTCATTGGAAAAAAGACGCTGATGCTGGGAGGGATTGGGGGCAGGAGGAGAAGGGGACGACCGAGGGTGAGATGGCTGGATGGCATCACTGACTCGATGGACATGAGTCTGAGTGAACTATGGGAGTTGGTGATGGACAGGGAGGCCTGGTGTGCTGCAATTCATGGGGTCGCAAAGAGTCGGACACGACTGAGCGACTGAACTGAACAAAAGAATTTTTCAGAGGGAATGATCTGCAATGACAAATGTAATATAGATGTACAAAACTGATACATTAGACTAGGCATTAGATCTCTCTAGAAATTTTACTGAACAGAGTACTGAAACCAATTTATGGTTGTTTGACTGAATAAAGAGAAGTAGAGACAGTGAGAATATACAACTAAAATCCTCTCATTTTCAATAAATATTTTTTCCAATACTCATTCAATGCCAATTATAGGCCAGGCTTTGTGATGGACATCCTACCCATACTCTGCCCAAATACCTTATTCTCAAGAGACCTGACTTGACTATACCCTCCTTCAACTGTCTTTCCCACCTCCAAATTCCTCATATATTTAATAATAAACATCAGTAATTTTCAACTGGCTGAATAAATAAACCATATACCTACTTTTTTACAGAGCCCAATAAACTAAGAGAGTTTTAGTATATGTCTTTTATAAATACGTGATAAATTTTCCTATTACAAGAATCACACTAGTCTTTGAACTAACAATTTCCATTACTTAATGATGGTATTCAATAGAATTCTTAAAAGACACAGGTCAGCTGACACTCCCTCCCACAAAAAATTGAAACAAAAAAACTGTCTCTGAGGGTTCTCCCATCACCCTTTTGTTACCCTGTCATGTCTGTGCTCAGTTGTATTCAACTCTTTGTGACCCTGTGGACTGTAGCCCACCAGGCTCCTCCATCCATGGGATTCTCCAGGAAAGAATACTGGAGTGGGCTGCCATTTCCTTCTCCAGGGGACCTTCCCAACACAGGGATTGAACCCAGGTCTCCCGCATTGCAGGCAGACACTTTAACCTCTGAGCCACCTAGTCTCTGAAAGAAAAATCTATAATATTCTTTTCCTATAAGTGCCCTAAAATACAATTTCAATTCTACTCATTAATTACAAATATGCAAACGGTATACTGTTAAGTGAGTTGTCTATGAAACTAAAAAAAATCATTCCAACACTAAAAAAATGACTTACAGTTTTTCTTTGTGATGATTTGTTAACATTCTTATATATGTGTATAATGTGTATATATATAATTTAGCCACACCAAGTTGCATCATACAGAATCTTCTTTTTTTTTTTAAGTTGGGTATGCAGGATCTTTGGGGCTTTTTTTTTCTTTTGGTCATGGCTTTTGGAATCTTTAGATGCAGCATGCTCACCCTTAGATGAGGCTCATCAATAGTTCCCTGACCAGAGATCAAATCTGGATCCACGGCACTGGGATCACAGAGTCTTGGCTACTGGACCACCAGGGAAGTGCTTAATGTTCATTTTTAATCCTACTAATAATTCATGTAGTCAACAGATTACTGAGTTCCTCCAGTACGTCACCCTCTAGAACAAGAAGCCTGGGCCCTCTCTTCATTCTAGAAGAGACAAAATTTTTAAATGTAACACAATTGGGTAAGTATTTCAATAGTATGAGGATACACAGTTAAAAGACCAAGGGTAAATTTTGTCGCTTTTGTTGTCTTTTTCTTTTAAACTTTGGAGTGGGGATAGGAATTCGAGGGGATGGGGGATGGGGTCGGGAAGTGGGGCAGGAAGGCTCTCTGAAGAATGAATGTCTTCTGAACCGAATTCTAAGAAATGATAGAGTATAATAGGTAGAGTATAAGACTAGAACAAGAAGGTAAGAACACTTCCATCGGAAGCCGTCTATGGGGTCACACAGAGTCTGACAAGACTGAAGCGACTTAGCAGCAGCAGCAGTCTTAAGACAAGAGGAGCATGGCACATAGGGAATTCAACAAAAGCCAGTATGGCCAGATCAAAGAGTAACGGGGAGAGTGAAGAAAAGTCGCTCACCGACTCTTTGCGACCCCATGTACTGTAGCCCACCGGGTCTAAGTAGCTTAACATAAAGCTGGAGACACATGCAGGAGCCAGATCATTTTTTTAAATATATGTTATTTAATAGTTTAAAAGCACCTCAACATATTTTTTCCCTTTTGCTCAACAAACCTGTGAAGTAATTATTTACTCATCTAAGTAAGTATGTCACTCATCTTTAGAATGTCCAGAGCGTAAGGTCTAAGCTACTCAGTTAAATCACCTCGACTGCAGCTACTCGTTTCCTATGCGTCTACACATGACATTATCGTCTAAGAAATTTATGTTGAACGTACCTTCAAAATAGCACTTTCAAAAAAAACCATGAACTATTTGAAACATTTTTCAAAAGCATTCAAAAAATAGCCACATAGCTACTGAAAGAATAAATCCTCACCACAAGCTTTTTAAAATTACGTTTTTACAAGTCTATCTTTCTCCATCAGATTATGAGCTCCCTAAAGGTAGGGCCTGTGTGTTACTTAATTTGGTATAATCAAGATCTAACACTAAGAACTTAATACTTTAATATAATAGATTGCCCAGTACAGGTAGAAACACGGTGGTTCACAGTATGCTAGAGGCCACAAAATCAATAATAAATCACTGAATTAGTTCCAGGACAAAGGAATTTTGCCTTTTCACATTATTGTTTGCAACTTTCAATATTGGAGAGATTTACTCAACACTGAACAACCAATACAACTGTCAGTCCACGCGTTATCAGGCGTTTTTTAATAAAATATTTTAAATAAATAACATCATTTAAATATCCGAACAAACAAGCTACTAAAGTCTACTGTGAAACGCTGGATATATAAGTTTCAATTACACAAATTCCATGCCTTGGAGAAACTCAAGGTTCATTCCTTAAGCATGCACGCCTCCCACTCAAGATTTTAAGAAGGGAAAGTCTCTTTCAGAATTGGTTCAAAGTTTGACTGCTTCTAAATTTAAAGACAAACTCCACCTCATTAAATGAGAACTTATTTCACCTTCAGAAAAGGAATTACTGGCAAGGAATAAGAAGCAAGTTGGGTCGTGTGTGTAAATTCGTCTTGAGGTGAGTGGGACAGGGAATCATTTTAAAAGGGGGAAAATCAGAAACCCAGTTTTGAAGAGAGAAGGGAATGTAAACTGGCAGGGGAAAGAATCAGATATGTTTACGGGTTTTCCACACACTTTACTACACAGAGTTTTACCCCTTACAGAGTATCTGAAAGACCTTTGCAGGCCCTGGATTTCTCGGCGGCAAAGACGCTTCGGCGGGCAGCTATCCCGCCCCCTCCGCGCCGCCCAGCAGCCACAGGAAAAGTGTGACAGCCGCAGATCCCGGTTGTCTTAAAGAGGAAGCTGCCCTTGGCCGCTGGATGGGCGCGGTGGTAGGCCGGTTGGTCAGTCAGTCTACCAACCCAAGCAGTGAGGACCACCGCAGACTCCAGTCAAACCACCTCCACCTTAGCCAACTACCTCAGCTATCACCTCAGCTCGGCCGGACCAGAGCCGAAGAGAGATCGGAGAATCCAGGTCTCCGAGGACGGCAGGTACTCCCGAACCGCTTCCTGCGGCTTTCGGTCTCTCCGCAGCCACCCCGCCCGCAGTTACCTTCCCAAGTGACATCGTACAGCTCTGACACCTTCGCCATCTTTTCAGAACCTGGAGGCGGCTGGGTGAGGGGGCGGGGAGACGTGGTCACGCGACACGATACCAAGCAGTGGCGAATTACGACACCATTTCTCATTGGCCGAGGGAGCGAAGGGGGCGGGATCCGTTGCGCACGTGCACGCGGCTCTGACTAAGGGCAGTCGGGGAACTGGGCGGAGCGAGCTGGGCAGAGCGAGCTGGGCGGCGCGAGGCGCGCTGGGACTGTGAGGACACCCTGGCGGAGCCGCTGGAGCCGGCTTGGCTTGAGGTGTGTGTTTTACCATGACTTAACAAAAGCTGGGTTGTTTTCTTTCTTCCTTTTTTTTTTTTTTATGTATGCCATCCCTGGTTTTTCATTTTTTTCTACATGGGTGCTTCATTCTCTCAGTTCAGTTCAGTTCACTTCACTCTCTACTCACTCCCTAATCAGTACCTTATTCTCTTCATGACCTGCTGCAGTGCAGCATTCAGCTCGAATCTCTCATCTGTGCCCAACTTTACTCCAGTGATTTGCCTTCGATTTCTTTTTTAATGCTCGGCAAAAACTGATACACTTCAAAAAAATGTTCTTTAAATCTGTTTGAGGAACTAAGCAGGGTTCTGTGTTTGCACAATATGCCGCTGTGGCCGAGAACTTAATGTTCACGCGAAGGGCATCGTGCCGAGCTAAACCTTTAGTTAACGCTCCCCGTGCGTCACTGTCTGCTTGCTTGCCGCTCTAGATTTGAAACTCCATAGAAGCAGTCGATATAATGATTATAAGGAAATATGAATGAATATACAAATCAAATGAGACCTTCACAGACCTCCACTTCGCTCCTCCTCTTTAATCGCGGCGGGGGGAACCTCCAGGCTAATTGCTTTCAGGAAACCTTTGAACCTGCAGCTAGGGGAAAAAATGTCTGCATTGGAAGCAAAATAATTGAGGGTCATAAGAGGATATTTGGGCTTCCCTGGTGACTCAGACCGTAAAGAGTTTGCCTGCAATGCAAGAGACCCAGATTGCATCCCTGGGTCAGGAAGATAGATCCCCTGGAGAAGGGAATAGAAACCCACTCCAGTATTCTCGCCCGGAGAAGCCCATGGACAGAGGAGACTGGCGGGCAACAGTCCATGGGGTTGCAAAGAGTCAGACACGACTAAGTGACTAACACTTATGACATAAGCGTATGTTTAGTATTTGAACCAATGAGAACATAAAAATGTAGAGGGGAAATACGTAAAGAGAAGAAAGAAGGCTAGAAATCTCTGCATGAAAGATATAGTTGAAGGCCAGTGAAGAAGAAACAGTCAAGATATGAGAAAAAAGGAAAACAGAGTCCTATCCCATATGCCAAATGAATAGAGTTTAAAAAAAAAGAAAAGTATGGGGATGATCTGGAGGGATGATGTGGGGTGGGAGGTGGGAGGGGGGTTCATGTTTGGGAGTTCGTGTAAAAAAATAAATAAATACAAAAAAAAAAACACACAAAAAATTAAAAATTAAAAAAACCCTGTCACTGGCATCTGCCCAAGGGAAGTTGCAAAAGGATAGAAAAGACTACTAAATTTATAAACTTGATTTAAATTCTGAATGAGATTCACTCTCTCCAGACCAGACCTTTTAAAAAAGGATTCATTCAAAAAATTAAGAATTCCAGGCTCCATCATTTAATAGCTGCTTGACTTTCAGTGTATGTATTTTTGAATATAAGAGTTGCTCAGATATAAAGAGAGGCTACTCATCAATATAAAAAGGAGATATCTGCTTGAGTTGTTATCAAGATTAAAAGAGACACTGCATGACACTCAGGGAAGTAACAGTCCTGTGGGCTATAAATAGTATCTATATACTGATGCCCAAATGTACAAATCTAGCAGTCCTTACTTCTGTCCCAAAACCCAATTCTCCTTTCTTGACATATCCACTTAGATAACTTGTATGTATCTCAAATTTAACATCTCCCAAACAGAAGTCTGTATTCCTGCAATCATGGCCCCCATCAGAATTGGTGGAATATCCACATAGTTTCACAAACTAAAATTCTAGCAACCCCTTTATATCAAGTCTGTTAGCAGATCCTGTATTGTGTGCTTCCAAATCCATCTACTTTTTTTTTTTTGTCTCCACTGCTACTACCTTAATTGATGCTAAGATCATCACTCACCTGAATGAGTGTTGTAGTCTCCTAACCTCCTTAGCTTCATTCTTGCTGTATAAATCTATTTTCTATACAGTAGTCCTCCTGGTCTTTTAAAAGAAAAACAAAACAAACAAACAAAAAAAACCCAGAAAAAGTCCTTTGCTTACCGTTCTCAAATGGCTACCCACCAGCAACAAAAATGTACTCTATAAACACTTTACCATGGTTTACAGGGTTTTACTCAATGCAGCTCCCTCCTACATCTCTTCCTTCATATCTTACTATTCTCTTTTCACTAGATCCCAACCATTTTCATCTATTTCTATTTCTCAAACACGTCAAACTCCTGTCTGCTTTTTTTTCATTACCCAGAGGGCATGAAAGCCCAAGGAGTTGTCTTTGAATGACTTAAAATGGGTATAACAAGACCCTGATGATGGGAAAGACTGAAGGCAGGAGGAGAAGGTGATGACAGGATGAAATGGTTGGATGGCATCACCTACTTGATGGAAATGAATTTGAGCAAGCTCCGGGAATTGGTGATGAACAAGGAAGCCTGCTGTGTTGCAGTCCATGTGGTCACAAAGAGTCGAACATGACTGAGCAACTAAACTGATAACAAATACATTTAATTGAGGGATAAATATTTTCCACTCCCTTTAACTAAATGCCCTTGTAGCCAGCTACTGTTGTCTGTCAGGCAATAAACTATGTGACATAAGGTTAAAAGAAATCAGTAGAGTTTTTGAGCTGTAAACTAGAATAATTTCATTTTGGATTTATAAGGAACTTGTGATTCTTTTGGAAACCATATGTCAAACATTTTTGCCTAGATCTTACATTAAGGAATACATTTTACATCACACAGTATGTATATAGATATTTAAAACTGAAACAGCATTTGCACACTAGCTTTTTAATGTGTCTTGACATATATTGGGGCTTCCCAGGTGGCTCAGTGGTTAACAACCCACCTGCCAATGCAGAAGACAGTAGAGACGCTGGTTTGATACCTGGGTCGGGAAGATTCCCTGAAGGAGGGCATGACAATCCACTCCAGTATCCTTGCCTGGAGAATCCCATGGACAGAGGAGCTTGGCGAGCCACAGTCCATAGGGTCACAATGAGTTGGACATGGCTGAAATAACTTAGCATGAATGCAAGTCCTCTATATTTTCTATTCAAATTGAATAAATTGCATTTTATTTTATAAAAATATTTGTTATGACCCAGTAATAGGGTAAGAACCCATATTTTGAAAATCACCAATGGACATTGTTCATGTTTCTTAATTTGAGGTCCTGAAATTAAATTATTTGCTCAAGTTCTTGCTACTAGTAGATAACAAAGATGAGAAATTCATAGGGAGGAGATGAGTTATTTGGTTCATAGATGAAAGATGAAATATTTACAGGAAAAGTTTGTCACCAGTAGTACTCTCTGAAGTGAGGAAAGTGACTTTTCATACTTTAGGACATCTCAGATGTCCAATAAAACTTGCTTTCCTCAGACATACTGGTAGAAAACTGGCATGTCAGTAACAAAACTTCTGTATTCTTTTTTAAAAAGAAATATCTTCTATAGATAAAACCATAACCTTGGAAACATGAACATCAAGCATACTTTCTATAAATCTACCTTTACAAATGTTTTCCAAGTTCTACCTTTCATCTTCTCATTCCTTTGAAAAAGTTTTCATTCATGCATATTAAAAATTTTAATCCAGTTTATCTGATTGAACAGCTGTCTGGTATTGGTAACAGATATCAGGAAACTATCCAAGCAGACAAATATTAGATTATGCCATGTCCAACACCATGGGAAGTAGTTTCATTTAATGCTTTCAACAGCAGAAGAAAAAGGGACATGGATGTGATCTATTACATGCTTTTCAAAATATGAACCTATCATATGATTTTCATTTTTTTCCTACAAAATCATGTTTGAATAGTTAAAATATCAACACAATAGAATGAGTTAGGGTTAGAAAGGAATAACTTTGAATAAGCTCACATTTTCTTTGAGATAGGATAAACTTTGATTATTTATCAAGCCAGATTGCCCCACAAAGTGCTTTAGAAGGCTTCTTTTTTATGATCATGGTTTGCTTAATTAATGTCTTCAGACATTATGAAAGACTAAAGCAACTTCTTAAATTTAATAAGTTTTATGACATTTATAAAATGTACATTAACAGGACAAAGCATAATACCATTGTAATTCATTTTTGCAGTATTCAACATAGTCATCAGATCTTTTCTTTAGAATCTATTATCTGCTTTGTTCTGTCTTAATCAAAGTGAATTCAAATATTCTACATCATGAAGCATAGTTTATAACCTCAATTTACTGCTCTGACAATTATCTATCAAAGTAAATTAGTTTTAATGCAACTCTCATATAAAATTTATTGTAGCTTTTGAATTGTGTTATTGTTTCTAATTAGTGAATAATAACCACAATCCCTTTGTATTTAAGGGAAACTACTACTTGTTTTATCTTGACAATAGATTCTTACTATGACATGTTCATAGTTGGAAGAAAGTTTTCCTTAGAGTTTTATTTACCAAATCCAGATTACTATAGAGTTGTTTTATGAACCTTCTGAACCTTGTTTTTTATTACATTTTTTGAAAATTATGTAATTTAATACATTCCCACAAAACCCAAGAGCCTATGCCTTCTTTACTGGCACATCCACAGCATTTAGGCACCCCTGGTTTTTCCAAGTTTGCCATCATTTACAATATGTGTGCTTTAAAATTTGCCAGCCATTCATTTCACATATAATTACATTATTAAAAAACAAAACAAAACAAAACAAAAGAAAAAACAAAGGAAAATCTCTGGGAAACACTTCCAGTGAAATCACTTTGGTCCTTTCACAGTAGAATTCACAGACTGATTATTACCCCTTTGTGCCATGATTACCCCTTTGTGCCATGGTTGTAAGAATGAAGAGCAAAGCACAACCAGAAAGAGTACACCCAGAATTTCTCCCACATGGGCAATAAATTAGAGCTTTTTCTTTTTGAGATTTATAACCATACTTAAAACTCCACTTTTTCAAATGATATTTATTTAATTTCCCCAAAGTGCATTTTCAGTTCTGCTACACACGTACATCTGTGCATATGTAACAGTTCTTTTGCAAAAATATGTTTTCATAAATATTCCTTTGGGTATCAAACATCTGGGACTCTCTACATACTATCACTGTGACCTGGGGGTCTCTGGAGCCCATCTAGACTCCACTTTCTACAATAGAACTATAACTGAATTCTTTACTTGAAAAATATTCTTGAGAGTATTTTTCACTAAACAAAAGTCACACAAAAATATACTGAATATTAACTTATATATTTTTATAGTAACATATTATCTTGTTGCGTATGTAATTTTCATTTTTCGACCATCCCTCTCTTTGGTGGTTTGGTAGCATCACTTTAGCCACAAGTGGCTAAGTTATTTGCTCAAACCTGTATCTTACCCTTGCCACTAAGCCACAAGGTCATCTTTACTGGCCATCGTTTGCTTTTTAAGATCATGCTGACCAGTCTTGGCTAAAGTTGGCTTTTAACCACATTGGACATAATGTGGCCCTACTTCAGATCATAAATCATATGCTTTTTTTTTTCATATAGGAGGGTTTATTTAGTCAAATTCATGGATTTATGTAAGAAAGAGACTGGTTTCCTGGCAGAACATCTCCAAGAAAACTGCCCACTCTAAATCCATTCTGCCAACCTATTCAGCACCACCTCATTCCTGAGGAAACAGCATAATGTCAACTTTTTAAAACTTTATGTAACATAATTTTCTAAATTGTACTTACAATTTTTTATCTTAAAACTGTGAAGTAAGGAACAATATAGGTATGCTCCCAAAGCTGCCATTTAGTTCAGATTGTTCCCACCTGACTAGAAATTCTCTCAGCATTGTAATGTTTAGCCTCCTCTGTTCATCATGTTTCTATCATTATTTCTTTTGCATCTTTTAATAATCGGCCTGAACATTTGTCATGTGGGTGGGGTGGGAGCAGGGACAGGCAAAGCAGGAATGATTTCATCTGATGCAATTTTTCTAGCAATAGCAAGATTATGGAATATTAAATATAACCTCAATCTAATCATAAGAAAACATCAATCAAAACCAAACTGAGAGCCATTCTATAAAAATAACAAATAGTGCTCATCAGGGATTGGCAGTGGCATTACATATAGCTCTTCTGAACTTTTAGACAAATTATTGATTTTAAGCACTCACGGATAGATTCTAATGTCATATACTTAGTGGAATTAAGGGTATAGATTTAGGTTTATGAAAGAATCCCCAGAGTAGTTTTATTGGTTATAAATTTGAACTGAAGAGGATGTGGAGCTCCTTTACATTCTAGGTAATAGCAGCAGATTCTTTGCTAACATACATGTACATTGCTCTCTTCTACACAACTTGCTGAGTTTTTATCCCAGGTGGAGGTATATAAATTAAGTAATTTGAACAAGTTATTTTAACTTCATTGAACACTAGTTTCCTCATATGTTAAATGAGCATAATAATATTTAATAATTTATGAGGATTTTCCCTGATGACTCAGTGATAAAGGAACCACCTGCAGTGCAGGAGACCTGGCTTCAATCTCTGGGTTGGGAGGAAAAGGGAATGGCTACCTACTCCAATATTCTTGCCTGGAGAATCCCATGACAGAGGAGTCTGGAAGGCTGCAGTCCATGGGATCACAGAGTCAGACACTACTGAGTGACTAAAACACACAAAAGTAATAAACAAAAAATTCCTCATGCAACTCTAGCATATGGCATAATAATACTCTTAGTATTATATACAAGTTATTGAGTACTTATATATGAGGCACTAAACATTTGTAGGTTGCTCTTTGTAGATTATTACATTTAATTCTTACAACAACCCCACTTTACAGATGAAAGAACAGTTAGGATAGGTTGAATAACTTCCCCAAACACTTCTTCCTTCACACAATAGGTTCTTAGTAATTAGTATCTCCATCATTTGGGGCCTCTGAGAAGCAGATGATGGGGTGGGAATGCAAGAGATTTACTAGGGGAAACTCTGTGTAAAACATAAAAGGGGAAGAAAACAAGATTGGGTAGGAAATGCTTTCAGATCATGATGCATATCTGATACCTGCAAAAGGAGAGTAGGAAGCAGAATTGGACAGAAAGTCTCAAAGAGTCTCATGATTTATGTCTGACTAAGTATCAGCCAACTCAATGAGGAAAGCTCCTGAGCAAAGATTACCCATTACAATAGTCTATAGGGCTTCCCAGTGGCGCTAGTGGTAAAGAATCTGCCTACCAATGCAAGAGACACCCTGTATGCAAGACACCAAAAGAGACACAGATATATAGAACAGTCTTTTGGACTCTGGGAGAGGGCAAGGGTGGGATGACTTGGGAGAATGGCATTGAAATATGTATAATATCATATGTGAAACGAATCGCCAGTCCAGGTTTGATGCATGATACAGGGTGCTCAGGGCTGGTGCACTGGGATGACCCAGAGGGATGGGATGGGGAGGGAAGTCAAGATGGGGAACACATGTACACCCATGGCGGATTCATGTCAATGCATGGCAAAACCAATACAATATTGTAAAGTNTTTGATGCATGATACAGGGTGCTCAGGGCTGGTGCACTGGGATGACCCAGAGGGATGGGATGGGGAGGGAAGTCAAGATGGGGAACACATGTACACCCATGGCGGATTCATGTCAATGCATGGCAAAACCAATACAATATTGTAAAGTAAAAAAATAAAAAATAAAAACAATAATTAAAAAAAAATAAACTGATGAGATACCTTTGGAAAAAAAAAAAAAGAGAGATGCAGGTTGAATCCCTGGGTAGGGAAAATCCCCTGGAGGAGGGCATGGTAATCCGCTCCAATATTCTTGCCTGGAGAATCCCATTGACAGAGGAGCCTGGCAGACTACTGTCCATAGGGTTGTAAAGAGCTGGACATGACTAAAGCAACTTAGCACACGTTAATCTACAGTGGGCAAGATAGCCAGGCCTTAGGACCCCTAAATGTTCAGTCATTGGCTGGAGGCTGCCTGGAAGGGCAGCGCCTCAGCTCAGAAACTGAGATAAATTCTGAAGCCTTTGATAGCTAGAGGCAGCCAGCTCCCTGCCCTCCTTGCAGCTGAATAGCAAATTCTTTCTTGAAGATTCTAACTGCACCTCCATAACTGCCACAGTAACCATTATTATCCTTCTTCCATTGTGGATGTGAGCTTCCATTTTTGATGAGAGGTAGAGATGTGTGTTCACCTGTAGTAATAGCTAGACTCAGAAGCTACTTGACATACATAGCTCAGAAGCTGTTAAAAAGCTATTTGACATATGAAAATTATATTTCAAGTCCACGGAATGTCTTTTACTAGTAATTTATTAATAGCTCAGCAATGGTTGCCTTATGTTGAAAAAAACATGGTGAAATATATCCAGCCCACAGAGGCTTGAAATTTTACTTGTTTTTTTATGAGATGCAAATCAGGAATTATTCACTTTTTTCTTGGGTTGAGAATTATTAATGCTGCTACCTTTGAGAAATTATCTAGAACTTCATTTTTCTTTTTACTCAGATTCCAAATATATCCAAGTAACTCATAATTTTTAAACATCTTCCCAAGAATAATAGTATAACTCTCAAAACTGGCAGCATTTCTAAAATTCTATAACTCAAGATCTCCATGGAATATTAGAAACTGCCAAAGACATTGACTGAAATGCTTCTTGATAATTCACTGGGTAACTGCCATACTATATCATTGATGATTGTTTGTTAATAAACTTAAGCAAGACTATCGTTTCTCAGTACTTGTCCCCCAAACAGATAATTGATTACAGGTCTGAAATATAAATAGGGCATGAATCCAATGACCCTCACTGTCATGCCACTCTTCCTTCTGAACACTGAGGCAGCCCTAGTTAGTGTCTGCCTTGCTGCACAGATGCCCTTCTAGGTAGAACATTACGTGTGTTTCACATTCCAGGCTGCCAGGAGGACTGATAAAGTGAAATCGTTACCTAATGGGAAGAGGCAGATTGCTTCCCAGATTCACATTCTGAATAGCAAAGTTATTGAAGGATTTTACATTTTAAAGAAAGAATTAAAGCAATAAAGGAGTGGTGAACAAAGGAGACTTTGTTAGTTATTTTCAGGGAACAGTTACATGGGACACAGTAGCCATGAATCTCAGTACACAAATTCATGTGTGCAAGGACAAAATATACCTTTTTATAAAACTCAGTTTTTATTCTTGGAAGAAGAGAGAAATTTAATCTCAGTTGGTTGGAGTATGTCCTGCACTTCTCTGACTCCAACTCTTTGTCACTCAGTTATGTCTGACTCTTGGCCACCCTTTGGACTGCAGCCCACCAGTTTCCTCTGTCCATGGTATTTTTCAGGCGAGGATACTGGAGTGGATTGCCATTTCCTTCTCCAGGGGATCTTCCCTACCCGAGGATTGAACCTTCATTTCCTATGTCTCTTTCGTTGCAGGCAGATTCTTTACCTACTGAGCCATTGGGGAAGTCCTGCACTTTTGCCTCCACCTTTTTCAAGGCTACTCTGACTCATGTGAAAGTGATTTGCAAAATATTTAACAACTCATAGGGCAAGTTCACGTATTGCTGAAGCCTGGCTTGGAGAATTTTGAGCATTACTTTACTATCATGTGAGATGAGTGCAATTGTGCGGTAGTTTGAGCATTCTTTGGCATTGCCTTTCTTTGGGATTGGAATGAAAACTGAACTTTTCCAGTCCTGAGGCCACTGCTGAGTTTTCCAAATTTGCTGGCATATTGAGTGCAGCACTTTCACAGCATCATCTTTCAGGACTTGAAACAGCTCAACTGGAATTCCATCACCTCCACTAGCTTTGTTCATAGTGATGCTTTCTAAGGCCTACTTGACTTCACATTCCATGATGTCTGGCTCTAGATAAGTGATCACACCATCATGGTTATCTGGGTTGTGAAGATCTTTTTTGTACAGTTCTTCTGTGTATTCTTGCCACCTCTTCTTAATATCTTCTGCTTCTGTTAGTTCCATACCATTTCTGTCCTTTATCGAGCCCATCTTTGCATGAAATGTTCCCTTGGTGTCTCTAATTTTCTTGAAGAGATCTCTAGTCTTTCCCATTGTTTCTTTTCCTCTATTTCTTTGCATTGATTGCTGAAGAAGGCTTTCTTATCTCTTCTTGCTATTCTTTGGAACTCTGCATTCAGATGCTTATATCTTTCCTTTTCTCCTTTGTTTTTCACTTCTCTTCTTTTCACAGCTATTTGTAAGACCTCCCTAGACAGCCATTTTGCTTTTTTGCATTTCTTTTCCATGGGGATGGTCTAAGTTGGCTTAAAGCTCAACATTCAGAAAATGAAGATCATGGCATCTGGTCCTATCACTTCATGGGAAATAGATGGGGAAACAGTGGAAACAGTGTCAGGCTTTATTTTTTTGGACTCCAAAATCACTGCAGATGGCGACTGCAGCCATGAAATTAAAAGACACTCCTTGGAAGAAAAGTTATGACCAACCTAGATAGCATATTCAAAAGCAGAGACATTACTTTGCCGACTAAGGTCCGTCTAGTCAAGGATGTGGTTTTTCCTGTGGTCATGTATGGATGTGACAATTGGACTGTGAAGAAGGCTGAGTGCCGAAGAATTGATGCTTTTGAACTGTGGTGTTGGAGAAGACTCTTGAGAGTCCCTTGGACTGCAAGAAGATCCAACCAATCCATTCTGAAGGAGATCAGCCCTGGGATTTCTTTGGAAGGAATGATGCTGAAGCTGAAACTCCAGTACTTTGGCCACCTCATGTGAAGAGTTGACTCATTGGAAAAGACTCTGATGCTGGGAGGGATTGAGGACAGCAGGAAAAGGGGACGACAGAGGATGAGATGGCTGGATAGCATCACTGACTCCATGGACGTGAGTCTGAGTGAACTCCGGGAGTTGGTGATGGACAGGGAGGCCTGACGTGCTGTGATTCATGGGGTCGCAAAGAGTCGGACACGACTGAGCGACTGAACTGAACTGAGGGCAAGTTCACCAACTGTGGTTCAGTTCAGTTCAGTTCAGTCACTCAGCTGTGTCTGACTCTTTGTGACGCCATGGACTGCAGCACACCAGGCCTCCCTGTCCATCACCAACTCCTGGAGTTTACTCAAACTCATGTCCATCATGTTGGTGATGCCATTCAACCATCTCATCCTCTGTTGTACACTTCTCCTCCTAACTTCAATCTTTCCCGGCATCAGGGTCTTTTCAAATGAGTCAGTTCTTCGCATCAGGTGGCCAAAGTATTGGAGTTTCAGCTTCAGCAGCAGTCCTTCCAATGAATATTCAGGACTGATTTCCTTTAGGATGGACTGATTGATCTCCTTGCAGTCCAAGGGACTCTCAAGAATCTTCTCCAACACCACAGTTCATAAGCATCAATTCTTTAGCCCTCAGCTTTCTTTATAGTCCAGCTCTCACATCCACACATGACTACTGGAAAAACCATAGCCTTGACTAGATGGACCTTTGTTGACAAAGTAATGTCTCTGCTTTTTAATATGCTGTCTAGGTTGGTTATAACTTTCCAACTGTGGTAGGAGCCTGCAAGATGGCCCCCAATTATTTTCACTCCTGGTTAGTATACCCTGTGTAGTCTCTTCCACAGTGATAGGGATGACCTGTGCCATCGGTTGATTATTTCAGAGATGATGGAGAGTGACTTTGCAGGCTAAGTCATAAAGGACATTGTAGCTTCTGCCTTGCTCTCTCTTAGGTCACTCATTATGGGTAAGGTGGATGCTGTGTCACTGCAGACATTCGAGCAGCTTCACAGAGAGGTCCACATGGTAGGGAACTGAGGCCCCCTGCAACTTGCCAACCATATGAGTGACATACCTCGAGACTGGTCCTCCTGCCCCAGTCAAGACTATAGACCCAGCTGACATCATAACTACAAACTCGTGATATACCATGAGCTAGAGCAGCTCAGCTAAGCTGCTTCCTAATTCTTGGCTCACAGAAACTCTGAGATAACAAATCATTATTATTGCTGTAAGCTGCCAATTTTTGGAGTACAGTGTGCTATGACGTGAGATAACTAATACATCAACCAGTCAGAAAGGATGCAGATGCCAGGTTTAGTGCTTATGAAGCATCCTGGAGGTTCCTCGGCCATCCCAGGCTAGTCCTTTAGGGAGGGTAGGTGATTCTGGGTGAATGACTATGAATGAAATGAAAGTACTTTGATAATTTATCAACCATTTCAGCCATACAAGTTATATATGAGTCACGCTTATGTAGTCTCAAGACATAGGGAAATCTGCCTGATTTTCCAGTTAGCAATACAGCCCTTGTTTCCACAAATGCCTGTGGTTCTCCTGACTACTTTTGGATCCCATGGCTGGATATATGGCTTCCTCCCCTGGAACCACAAAACTCTGCTTTAATCAGCTCCCCTTGAGTATTTTCTTCCTATCTACCACTCCTGCCCCAGCCCTGCAAGAGCAATATTTTAGTCTCAGGGGAAGTTCCCCCAACACCCCCAGTGCTCTGTTCCCTAGGGACTGTCTTACTTGGGGTTTATTCAGAAGCACCTACATATATCCTCTTCGATGGGTTTTGAAAACCAAAGCCAGAAAGGTGAGGTTCCTGCTGTCCCAGTTTTCTCCCCAGACACTTTCTCCTTCTGAGAGAGGTTCAGGATCTATAGAATGAGAAAAGTTTCACTCTCAGAGACACAAACTCACAAACTGTCAGACAGAAACTGAGAAAAGAATAGCACTTCTTACCTCAAAAATATCCCACTAGGTTACCTCCAGAGAAGTTAATATCTGGTTGCTGAGGAACTGTGGTACTGACTGGGACATGATTATTTCAGCAAAGTTCAACAAGTTCTAATTATAGCCATTTGCTCTAATTCCCTGGTGATAAAAGAGCTCCTTGGTTTGCTTTGCCAAGTACCTAGATACCTTGAAGGAGATACTTTGCTCACAAAGTCAGTATGCACTCTTCAGGTTTTGCATCTCTTTCCTAGAGAAATCCTTGCCTGACTTCTCCAGATCGGGAGTAGGTGCCCTGCTTGTAGGCTCCAGTTTTCCTGGCACTTCTGTCTCCCTAAAAGCACTTATCTCACTCCCCTACAATCATTGCTTATGTCTAAGCTCTGTTTGACACCTGTGTGTCATGTTCATGATCTGTCCCCAGAGACTCAATAAATATTTGTGGAAAATAAGCTCTATTTAAAAGGTGCTCACCAATCTGGGGCTTTATAAACCAGTAAATTTTCAAGAGAAAATATAAGGGGACCAAAATATGTTTGACAGCTTTTTATTTTACTGAGTACATTAAAAGTAACAACCATAATTTAGCTTCACATCATTTAATCTTAAAGTTGCTATTTTATTACTTAGGGAATATTAAGGATTCACTGAAGTGGTGTTGGAGAAGACTCTTGAGAGTCCCTTGGACTGCAAGGAGATCCAACCAGTCCATTCTGAAGGAGATCAGCCCTGGGTGTTCTTTATTTATTTATTTTTTTAATTTTTATTTTACTTTAGAGTACTCTCTTGGTTTTGGCATACATTGACATGAATCCGCCGTGGGTGTACACGAACTCCCAAACATGAACCCCCCTCCCACCTCCCACTCCCCATCATCCCTCCAGATTCTTTAGAAGAATGATGCTAAAGCTGAAACTCCAATACTTTGGCCACCTCATGCGAAGAGTTGACTCATTGGAAAAGACTCTGATGCTGGGAGGGATTGAGGGCAGGAGGAAAAGGGGACGACAGAGGATGAGATGGCTAGATGGCAACACCGACTCGATGGACGTGCGTTTGAGTGAACTCTGGGAGTTGGTGATGGACAGGGAGGCCTGGTGTGCTGTGATTCATGGAGTCGCAAAGAGTCAGACACGACTGAGCGACTGAACTGAACTGAACTGAAAAACAATTCTTGAAAAGGAGTAAATTTAACTTTTTTTTTTTATCAGTGACAACTTCTACCTGAATGACATACACATCTGAGAACTGCTGCTGACTTCTTGAAGATCACCTGGAGGAGGAAATGGCAACCCACTCTAGTATTTTGCCTGGAAAATCCCTTGAACAGAGCCTGGCGGGCTACAGTCCATATGGTTGTGAAGAGTCAGACACGACTGAGCACGTTCGCACACAGCACAGCTGGCTGACTTCTTAAATCTCTTCTCACTCTTAGATAAGGTAAGGCAGTTCAAAATGATAATTCCCCTGTTTTCAAAGTAACAACGTCTAGTTGTTTTTTTTTTTTTAGGAAGCACTCCCTAATGGCTGAAATTGTTTCCTATCCTTATTACCTATATCTTTGAAGGAAAAAAAAAAAAAGTCATTGAGCGTCTTGGCACATGATTCTCAGGTGGTACTCATTTCCCTCTTTAAGACTTTTTTACTCTTTCCCCATAATTCTCTGAAGAAGTGAACATATTAGCAAGTAAAAACTACTGTAATTTTGTTTATTAAAAAAAAATATGTTTGGGAAAGGATGGTCCAGTCTGATCTAAGAAGAAAAATAAAATTATAGTTGAGGTATCATATGACGCAAAACCTTTCTGGCAAATTTATTTTGGTGATAGCTCTTGCCTCATCAATTCAGCAAAATTCATTTTAGTTACATTTCACAGTAAAGCAGAGCAAATGTATTACTAGTGTCTTACTTTACAAATCACAAAATTTCTTCATCTAATTGACAAAATAGTGAATATATAAAGAGCATTTTCATTGGAACAGGAGCAGAAGATAGTATTAGCTCTGCAAATAGATATGATAGCAACAGAAGGCAAAGACAATAAAGACAACACAGAAGCAGTGTTCCTATTTTAAGTTTCACTTATTTTGAGAACCCATGGGATAAACTACAGCAGGGTTTGGGAAAGCAGAGCCATTAAAGTTAGGAGATGGAAAAGATGAAATCAATGATGATGTAATCTAGATCCTTGATGACACAGGAGACTCCCTTAAAGATCTCTCCTGCATGCTGTCTGTTGTAATGCTTCAGGCCAAGAGAAATTCCTGAATCTGAATTATGTGTTCACAAATCTGTGCTTTCTCTTTATTTTTATTTTACTTTGTATCATAACTTCCTTGTTGTCCTTCGAAGAAAAAGAAAGGGGGCCTTGATAATCTAGCTTGAGTCGATTTTTTTCTTATAATAGTAAACTGAAAGCAAAAGCATGTTATTCTCTATTATAAAATAATTTTGCAGATAAATTTCACAGCTAAACTCCAGCCTCTCAATAAAATAGCAGATCAAACAATATCCATATGCAGTAATTAAAATTAGTAAACTCATGAATTACAGATCTCTGAACTCAGTAAACTCTCAAGAGGGATTATGATTTTTGTTTGTGTTTTCTGCTCCACTGGAATTCTTTGAAAATAAAAGACTCTACTACATTTAACTCTGGTTTTAAATATATAACATATTAAAACAAACTTGTGAAAGCTAATCTATTTTAATGTATTGGTTGCCCCAGTTGTAATACCACTACAATAATTTAAAGGATAAATTCCTTTAATAGCTAGAAATGGAATTTATGATTTTTACCCTTAATCTAGCCTGATTCAGTATGAGTAGAGGACATAAGATGGATTTGCACTATACATTTAAAACAATGGAGAATACTCTTGCAGGTTTTCATTTCATTCATAAATAGCCAGTAAAACCTTTAACCATTAATTTTGAACAAAAGTTTCCCATTCAAAAAATGCTAGAAAATGAAAAACAAAATGATGTTGATATATTTTGAGAAGTGTTAATGATAACAGTTAAATATTTTTGAAATATCAGGAGCTAAGTTTGGTTTATCACTTATAAAGCTAGTTATAACTGGCAGCATAATATCAATGAGTAGATACTTCAGTATCAACACAGACAAGATTATCAACCTGAGCTGCATGCTAAGCGCAATTAACTGAAAAACAAAAGTTCAACCAGAGTACACTGGTGTGATTTTAAGAGTTCTTTTCCAAAGTTTCAAATTATAGTCACGTAAGAGCAGTTGTATGAAGTTAAGTTAGATAAGCAATTTTTTCTCATTTCAAAAGATTAAGAATGTTTTAATTTAAGGAAGAAAATTGTGTATTAATAAAATATAAAACTCTTTGCTGGAATATTTAGGTGCTATAGCTCCTGAAACATATCTGAGTACCAGTGACCAAACCTATGAGGACACATAGGTTTTTTGTTTGTTTGCTTTTTATGAGTAATTTTTTAATGAGTAATGTTTATTATTTTGATTGCAGTGATTTCACAAGTGTGAATGTCAAAACTACTCAAATGTTGCATTTTACCTGCATTCAGTTTATTGTTTTACAAATGAATATCTTGATTAGGCTGGCTAAAAATGGAGTAATCTAAGAACTACCTGAAATTATTTTGATTCTTCTTGAGGAGACATAGGTTTTTGAAGAAATTGTCACTAAAGAATAGATAGCCAAGTGAAACTGTAACCATACAAATAAAGATCCGAATATATATATGACACAAATATAAGGACAGCCATTTCTCACAAGTACTTCGTCTCCAAAAAAGAACTTTACTAAATAGTTTTGTTTTTTTTTTATTGTAGTCAATCTACTAAAACACTAATATTCTTTGGAATCCTATAACTTTGACTTGATTTTTGTCTTTATCAATCATTAATAATATGACTTTGTGTAAGTCTTGATATCTCATTTGATAGAAAATAATAAAACCTTGCTGCTGCTGCTGCTGCTGCTAAGTTGCTTAAGTCATGTCCGACTCTGTGCGACCCCATAGACGGCTGCCCACCAGGCTCCCCCGTCCCTGGGATTCTCCAGGCAAGAACAAACCTTTAACCATTAATTTTGAACAAAAGTTTCCCATTCAAAAAATGCTAGAAAATGAAAAACAAAATGATGTTGATATATTTTGAGAAGTGTTAATGATAACAGTTAAATATTTTTGAAATATCAGGAGCTAAGTTTGGTTTATCACTTATAAAGCTAGTTATAACTGGCAGCATAATATCAATGAGTAGATACTTCAGTATCAACACAGACAAGATTATCAACCTGAGCTGCATGCTAAGCGCAATTAACTGAAAAACAAAAGTTCAACCAGAGTACACTGGTGTGATTTTAAGAGTTCTTTTCCAAAGTTTCAAATTATAGTCACGTAAGAGCAGTTGTATGAAGTTAAGTTAGATAAGCAATTTTTTCTCATTTCAAAAGATTAAGAATGTTTTAATTTAAGGAAGAAAATTGTGTATTAATAAAATATAAAACTCTTTGCTGGAATATTTAGGTGCTATAGCTCCTGAAACATATCTGAGTACCAGTGACCAAACCTATGAGGACACATAGGTTTTTTGTTTGTTTGCTTTTTATGAGTAATTTTTTAATGAGTAATGTTTATTATTTTGATTGCAGTGATTTCACAAGTGTGAATGTCAAAACTACTCAAATGTTGCATTTTACCTGCATTCAGTTTATTGTTTTACAAATGAATATCTTGATTAGGCTGGCTAAAAATGGAGTAATCTAAGAACTACCTGAAATTATTTTGATTCTTCTTGAGGAGACATAGGTTTTTGAAGAAATTGTCACTAAAGAATAGATAGCCAAGTGAAACTGTAACCATACAAATAAAGATCTGAATATATATATGACACAAATATAAGGACAGCCATTTCTCACAAGTACTTCGTCTCCAAAAAAGAACTTTACTAAATAGTTTTGTTTTTTTTTTATTGTAGTCAATCTACTAAAACACTAATATTCTTTGGAATCCTATAACTTTGACTTGATTTTTGTCTTTATCAATCATTAATAATATGACTTTGTGTAAGTCTTGATATCTCATTTGATAGAAAATAATAAAACCTTGCTGCTGCTGCTGCTGCTGCTAAGTTGCTTAAGTCATGTCCGACTCTGTGCGACCCCATAGACGGCTGCCCACCAGGCTCCCCCGTCCCTGGGATTCTCCAGGCAAGAACACTGGAGTGGGTTGCCATTTCCTTCTCCAATGCATGAAAGTGAAAAGTGAAAGTGAAGTCACTCATTCGTGTCCAACTCCCAGCGACCCCATGGACTGCAGCCTACCAGTCTCCTCCGTCCATGGGATTTTCCAGACAAGAGTACTGGAGTGGGGTGCCATTGCCTTCTCCGAATAATACCTTAGAGGTTATTTAAAAAATTAAATGTGAAAATTGCTGTGAAAGCATACCTGACACATGAGCAAAATAAATTTTAAGTGGTTAAAAATAATCACTGTAATGAAGTCATCATTTCATGGACTATTTCTGTTTTTTCCATTCATCATTCAGCTCTAGTACAGGATGATGTAGCAAGCTGTGTAATATTTCCTTAGTAACAGTTAAATAGAAGCCTGATGTAGACTTGAAAATAGTATCTTGGAAGAAGCTAAGGTAATTTGTATTCGTTACATTTTTAGCTACACTTTACTAATCCACCCAGTTTAAATTTGTAAAATCATTAGACAGTTGTCTTGAATTTTTACTGAGATAACCAAGAAGCCCAAATGGTTTCTTAAGTTTATAAAATAAGCAACCACCTACTTGAAATCACCGTATCTAGGAAGATGTGGAAGGCAAATGAGATTATAATGACATCCGTCTCACATCTCTTCCCACCATAGCCTAAAACTGCACCTCTTTAACCCATAAAAACACTGCTGATAAACCCTACTAACATACAGAATTTTTTCTGTCTCTCTTCTCTTTGGAATTTCTCCTTAATGTCCTTAGGGAAAAAAAGTGAAGACAGTACCATTTAACATAATTTTAATTTTGTTTTATTTTCTCCAGCTTTAAAAGGAAATGAAAGCAATGATCAAGAAATGAACATAGGAGATATTTTTATAGGGGCTCTGCTGCTGCTAAGTCACTTCAGTCGTGTCCGACTCTGTGCGACCCCAATAGACAGCAGCCCACCAGGCTCCCCCGTCCATGGGATTTTCCAGGCAAGAGTACTGGAGTGGGTTGCCATTGCCTTTGCTAATTCAAATAGCTTATGTTTTAAAACCCAATGTATTCCTTCTTGCCCATCACTCATCATCTTAACCCTGTTCCTTTTAACTTACCTACTAGAAATAAAATAGATGGGCATAAAAGAATTCGTTTCCCCTAGTTAGAAATAAAATGTAATTTTTAAGTCTTTGATAATAAACAAAGCAACAATAGACTGGACAGTAACTTTTGGAAAACTTTTCCTGTGACATAGAGTATATCCTCGTACCACAGTCATAATGAAAATCCTCAAGTAACAACTCAGATCATAAGATAACAATTGTGGGAATGTCTCTAAGAGTGAAAATAGGACTAAGAAGTTTTCCTTTAACTCCCCTAATTTAGAATTCTGATGTGTACGTGTGAAAAAAATATTCAAGAATGAGACAAGAGACATTCATTTCTCTTTGCACCTTTCACACTTCACCATGTCATTTGGGATCCCTGTCAATCACTCCAGCTTACTGAGTGTTTTATTTGATGCTAATTCAAATAGCTTATGTTTTAAAACCCAATGTATTCCTTCTTGCCCATCACTCATCATCTTAACCCTGTTCCTTTTAACTTACCTACTAGAAATAAAATAGATGGGCATAAAAGAATTCGTTTCCCCTAGTTAGAAATAAAATGTAATTTTTAAGTCTTTGATAATAAACAAAGCAACAATAGACTGGACAGTAACTTTTGGAAAACTTTTCCTGTGACATAGAGTATATCCTCGTACCACAGTCATAATGAAAATCCTCAAGTAACAACTCAGATCATAAGATAACAATTGTGGGAATGTCTCTAAGAGTGAAAATAGGACTAAGAAGTTTTCCTTTAACTCCCCTAATTTAGAATTCTGATGTGTACGTGTGAAAAAAATATTCAAGAATGAGACAAGAGACATTCATTTCTCTTTGCACCTTTCACACTTCACCATGTCATTTGGGATCCCTGTCAATCACTCCAGCTTACTGAGTGTTTTATTTGGAGGAACTGGGCTTGGATGGAAAGAAGCCTTTTGAGTTCTTATCAAGAGAGCTGAAACATCTACAAAGGACTAGGCAGGAGATAAGAGCTTAGAAGTCACTGTTTTTGAAAAATAAGGTAGTTTCTTGTTTCTATTTAAGACGTGAATTTTTTAAACAAGATGGTAGTCCTGATATATTCATTATTTATAACATTTAGGTTATTATTTATTGATAAGTTAACAAAAGTATTTGTAACATCTAAATAATTTACTAATATCATCTTATTTGCTCCAATTTATGAATCATAAGAAAGAGGACACACATGTATTTTATTTAGCCTAAATAAAACAAATGCTAAATTTTATCTCCTTTAATACTGAAATATAAATTTCCTTGCATATTCTTTACCTCAGGGTATTACCAGAGTCAGGACCCTAGAGTAAAGAGTACTCAGGGAGATTGTATCTTATGTAAAAAACATAAAAGGAGTAAAAAGGATATTATCCTAGTTTTTTTTCTTGATTATGAAAAACAATAAAGAGGCTTGGAATATCCGTTTTAAATCTGAGTTATTTCTGTCATTTGGATGGTACTGCAGCACACTGAAACTGCTTGAACTGCAGGCAAGATTTTTGGACTGAAAGGAGATATTCTAAAATATAGAAAGTACTGTTTAATATGTATAGAAATAAAATATGTACAAAAAACAAAAAAGTTAACTTGCTTTTAAAATAATGAACTCATAAGTCATATATAAAATATGAACCTAAGAAAAGTAATAGTAATAAATGGGCAAAAGCTTTTTTCAGTAAGCAGATTTTTACTTCTGTAAAAGAAGTAAAAAAAATATTTTTACTTCCCTCTTGTTTTGATTTGTGAGTTGTTTGTATTCCTAAGGGCAATGCCTGCACTTGGTCAGTAGATTCCATGCCCTTTCTTCAACTCAGCCTATCATTCCAGCAGTTCTTCCTTCTTCATCATTACTTCTCTGTTTGTTTACGGCTATAAGTACAAAACATGTAGTTATTTCTCATCAGACTTTTGTAAGCCTCTTTCCCTCTAATATCTGTTAATCAACGGCAAGTGACCTTCACCTTTCTAAGGTCTGTGGTTCATTTTCAGTCCGCATTTTACTTGAGCAGCATTTTAAACCATGGCTTCCAAAACACTCACTCTTGGTTTTTCTCCTTCCCTACTGGCTGCTTCTTCTCAAATTCCTTTATTTGATCCTTCATATCTTTTTGACCTAGCAATGTTTGAAATCACCAAAGCTAAGTTATTGAACATTTTCTCTGTAATCTCGTCCAGATACATAGCTTTAGATGCCGTGTATCTGTTGGTGGCTTCTGTTTGTATTTCCCCTCCTGTACCTCCTCTCTGGCTTCAGACTCATATATCTAACTACCTACTTGACATCTTTAAGAGCATGTCTGAAAATCATCTCATACTTGACATAATTAAAATTGAACTCCTGTTATTACTTTCTTCAATCTCCATCCAAGACAGCATCTCAAATTATCTCCTTTCTCTAATAGCAACTCCATCCTTTCAGGTGTTCAAACCAAAAATTCTTATAGTCTTTCTTTAGTACCCCACATCCAACCTGTCAGCAAATCTTGTTGGCTTTGCCTTTGAAATATATCTAGACTTTAGCCATTTCTTACTACATCTATCTCTTACCTGGGTTATTGCAACTTCCTCCTCACTGGCTCCTGCTTAACCCCTTGCTCTGCTGTAGTCAATATAAAAGTTCAAATGGGCCTTTTAAAAGATAAATTGATCATATCATTTCTTTGCTCAAGCATCCTCCAACAGCTTCTGTTTGATTATAAAGAGAAGACCTTACAGCAAGCTGTTCTTCTAACACATTTCTATTCTAATTGCCTAGTAATCCTCCATCCCTCTGCTCTAGCCCCAAAGGCCTTCTTAGTCTGGTCTCTTGTTCATGAAACCTACTAGAAAACGATACCCTCTCAAACTTTTGTACTTGCTTTTCATTCTGCCTAAAAATATTTTCCCTGCCTCCCCCCGCCTTCCCACTAGGTCTATATCCCCTCACCCCCGCCATTCCCAACCACTGTGTGGTTTGTCCCTTCTGTTTCAGGTCTTTGCTTCAATGTCACCTTCCTAATGAGACCTTCCCCATGACCCTGTTATATAGAATACTGTACTTCTCCCTCTACCCGGCTCTAGATAATTAGTGTACTTCTGCTTTGTTATTCCATACCACTTCTAATCATCTGCTGTGATGAATAGTTTTTCTTATTTAGTTCTGTATTCTTTGACACCCTTCATTAGAATATAAGCCCAGAAAGGAGGGAATATTGTCTGTTTTGTTCATGCTTGTATCTCCACAGTCTTAAAGAGTTCCTGGTAGACCCTTAATAAGTTTTTTAAATAAATCAATATACTCTTTATTTTTTCCTATTCATGGCTAGATTTTAAATAACCATAGTCTACTTTTATTTTGATAAAATTATTTATTTGTATTTTTCTCTCTGTTACCCATAATCCAGTCATAGATTTTCTTTTTAATCTTAAGATAATAGATTTTTAAGGAGAAGAAAATCATTTGGTCACTGTGGATGGTTATTGAAACTCTTTGGACCTTAGTTTCTCTATCTATAGTTGAATAAGTCAAAGTCAGGTTGTAAATCTAGCTTTTTAAAAAAATCAATATTCAGTTTGTATATCACAGCACTTGGAAGGTTCACATTTAGTTTTTTGTGCAATATACCTGAAAATGAGTCACTTTCACTAGAATCATTTTTCACAAAAGAAAAATTCCTCCAGTAGTTTGGAGGGGACAAAGGAGACAGTGAGTTCAGGCTGGATATCTTTATTTTGCTGGTAAACTAGGAGGTGAGGTCTTCAACTGAAAATAAGAAGGGCAAGAATAGGAATGTGCATTTGGAAACAATGGAAAATATTTAAAATAATGAGTTGAACAGTAAGGTGGATAATTTACTGAGTTACTTTGTCAAATGTATACAAATCCTTTTCAAGGGAAAATCTATTAAAATAGCAATAGAAAATTATAGTAGTTCTTTATAAGAAAAAATACAAGTAAAATATTTTTAAAGATTTAATGAAATTGTACATCTAAGTAACTTTGATATTACTAAAGAGTTTCTTTTTTTATTATTAAAATATCTTCAAATTTTTGACATAGTTAGGTATCTAAAAATACAGATACTGAGATTTTAATCTTAAAGAATCTTTCATATGTTTTGACCATTACAACTTTAGAAGGCATTTTACTTTCTGGTCTTTGGAAGTGATTATAGTTTCTTGAAATTCTATTAAAAGAATTCTCTCATCTGCCTATTCCTCACATCTGAAATTATGAACATTTAATTCTCTAGTATTCTAATTATTTCATTTTCCAAGCAGTTTTTGAGACTCTCTTGTCTTTTGTATACTGCAAGGAATTGTAGTAAGTAATAATGTGTAAATATTGTTTTGTGGGTCATGCTAGTAATTTGAGAAGGATCTTTATTTGAAACTAAAATGTTTTCTTAACAAAACCCCTAAAGAATCACTCCTTCAACTTCACTCTCAACATCCATTGTCTTCAAATAATATCAAATCTACCTTCTGGATACATCTATCTTGTCTTTTTTCCATGTCCATTACCATTAACAAGTTCACATCCCAGCTATTTCCCACCTCAGACACCAAAAGTGCCTCCTAACTGGTTTCTCTGTTTTAGCCTTAACTTTCCAATCACCTGCAGAGATGACTTGCCTATCTCCCACATTTATTTCTGAGCAACCTATGGGCAAGAATATGTCTTTGAACTCTGTATTCTCAACAGCTCTTGCAGTATCTAATAGCAAACATCATTTAAATCCAAAACACTTTTCTTCTGGGAACTATTCTATATCGTGTCTCTGAGGGTAGTACTCAAACACAGGAAGGGTTGAGTCTCTATTAGGATTTGAATCCTAGTAGTCTCTTTAATGGAGAAGGCAATGGCACCCACTCCAATGTTCTTGCCTGAAGAATCCCAGGGATGGGGGAGCCTGGTGGACTGCAGTCCATGGGGTCGCACAGAGTCGGACACGACTGAAGTGACTTAGCAGCAGCAGCGGCAGTCTCTAATAGAATGAAAGAAGTGAGTTTGAGTGAACTCTGGGAGTTGGTGATGGACTGGGAGGCCTGGAGTGTTGCAATTCATGGGGTCGCNGGAGCCTGGTGGACTGCAGTCCATGGGGTCGCACAGAGTCGGACACGACTGAAGTGACTTAGCAGCAGCAGCGGCAGTCTCTAATAGAATGAAAGAAGTGAGTTTGAGTGAACTCTGGGAGTTGGTGATGGACTGGGAGGCCTGGAGTGTTGCAATTCATGGGGTCGCAAAGAGTCGGACACGACTGAGCTACTGAACTGAACTGAACTGAAAGTGAAAGTCGCTCAGTCATGTCCGACTCTTTGCAACCTCATGGACTATAGTATAGTCCATGGATGGACTGTATAGTCCATGGAATTCTCCAACCCAGAATACTGGAGTGGGTATCCTTTCCATTCTCCAGGGCATCTTTCCAACCCAGGGATTGAACCCAGGTCTCCCACATTGCAGTCAATTTTACCAGCTAAGCCACAAAGGAAGCCACTCCAAGAATCTTCTCCAGGGGATCTTCCCAACCTAGGAATCGAACCAGGGTCTTCTGCATTGCAGAAGGATTCTTTACCTACTAAGCTATGATGTTTTGTCTCTATTATGACTATAGTCCTCAAAATTTCTTTTAAGAAAGTTTTCTTCATTTCTATAACTATAAAAATATATAACTATTTATAAAACATAAGTATATTTAAAATATAAGGTATAAATATGTATCTCATCTATACAGTGTAGAGCATAATAACAACTTCTATAGGATGAAAAAAGAAATGTTGCAAAATATTTTCAGGAAAAAATAATCTTAGAAAACTTAAAGTTAAAAAATATGTAAACCAATTTCTTACCAAAATAGGTCTGAGAGAGTTTTTGAGTTAAATTCAATAAGTTTTAATGTACTTGCAGTAAAATTTATCCTTTTTTAATATATAATTCTACAAGTTTTGACAAACATATGCAGTTTCTAACCACTCTGTGGCAAGATATAGGAAATTTTCCAGGATACCTATCATCAAAGAGACCACAAATAACAAATGTTGCTGAGAAAAGGGAACCCTAGTACACTGTTTGTGGGAATGTAAATAGGTATAGCCATTATGGAAAATAGTATAGAGATTCCTCAAAAACTAAGACTAGAGCTACCATGTGATTCAGCAATTCCATTCTTAAGTATATATTCAAAGAAAATGAGAACAGTAACCTAAAAAGTAGGTTGGCCAAAAAATTGGGGTTGGCCAAAAAGTTTGTTCAGGTTGGCCAGAAAGTTTTTTTTCATGTTGGAAAAACCCAAACAACTTTTTGGCCAACCCAATACATGTACCGCAATAGTCATAGCAGCATTATTTATAATACCCAAGATATAGAAGAACCTAAGTGTCCATTAACAGATGAATGGGTAAAGAAGATATGTGATACGTATACACACATACATATACACACATGGGAATATTACTCAGCCATAATAAAGAATGAAGTTTACCATTTGCAGCATTGATGGACCTAGGGAGTCTTATGCTTAGTAAAATAAGTCAGGGAAGGACAAATGCTGTATGATATTGCTTAAATGTGGAATATAAAAAATAAACAAATAGATGTAACAAAACAAATGAGCTTACACATACAGAGAACAAACTAGTAGCTACCAGTGGAAAGATGGAAAGGGGATTAAGAGGCACAAACTACCATGTATAAACTAAATAAGCTACAAGGATACATTGTATAGCACAAGGAATATAGCCGATATTTTATAACAATTTTAAATGGAGTATAATCTATAAAAATTTTGTATTGCTATGGTGTATACCTGAAGCTAATTTAGTATTGTAAATTAACTATACTTCAATTTAAACTTTTTTAAAGATTTAGGACATTTTTGTAACTCCAAAAAGTTCTTCCATCTGTTTTGCAGTCATTGCCTTTACCCCCAGCCCCAGCCCATGGCAAACACTGCTCTGATTTCTGTCTGTAATTTTGCCCTTTTCAGAAAAGAACTTATTATAACCAGACAGTTTGTAATTTTTTGTATCTGATTTCTTTTACCTTGAGATTCATCTTGATGTTGCATGTATCATTCATGTATTTAATTCTTTTTTACTGTTGAGTGATTTTAAATTGCATAAATGTACCACAACTTATTTATCCTTTCAGTGAGTGGTGGTTTGTTTACAGTTTTTATATCATTAGGAATAACACTGCTCTGAATATTTGTGAATAGTCTTTGAAAGACAGTGCTCTGTCATATGGTAACTGTTTGAAAAGACCATATAGCCTTGTCAAGCAATTGAAAACAATTGAAATTTCAATTTCCCCACTGGGTTTCCTTGGCACATTTGTCAAAATTCGACTATTCTGGAATTTGTTTATATGTTTATCTTAGGCGAGTGCCACACTGATTACTACTGTTTTATAGCTCTATAATCTTGAAATCAACTCATTTGAGTCCCCAGGTTTTATTCTTTTCCAGAATGATTTTAGATATTCTGGATCCTTTGCATTTTTCATAACAATTTTTACATCAGCCTGTTAATTCTAAAGAAAAGTCTTTTGAGATTTGGTTGGAATTTTGTTTCATCTAGAAATAAATTTTGGGAAAACTGACATCTTAACAATATTGAGCTTCTGATCCATGGATTCGATATTATTTGGGTGTTCTTTAGCTTTTTAAATTAATGTGGTTTATATTTTTAAAAGATATATCCCAAAGTGTTTTATGTTTTTATGCTATTGTAAATGGTTTCTTTGAATTTAAAGTTGCAACTGCTTATGGCTAGTATTTAGAAATATAGTATGATATCTGCAGGTCTACTCTACTACTTATTAATTCTAGTGATGTTTTTGTAGACTTTGTAGAATTATTCTAAGTTGACAATCATGTCATCTATAAATAAAGAGTTTTACTTCTTTCTGATCTGTGTTAATTATATTTATTTTTTTGTTTTGTTTTGTTTCATTGGCTGGAATCTCGAGGACAGTGTTGAACAGAAATAGTGAAGGGAACTTCGTTACTTTGATGGATCATAATCTTAGAGAACATTTAGTCTTTCACCATTAAATGTAATAGATAACTCTAGGGTTTTTTTTGTAAATTCCCCTTATCAGTTTGAAGCAGTCTCCTTCTGTTCTTAGTTTGCTGAGAGATCTTATCATGACTGGATGTTGAATTTTTCCAGATTATTTTTCCATAGCTATTGAAAAGATCCTATTGATTTCTTTTTCAGCTCATTAATGTTGTTAATTCTCATATCATTTATAAGGTATGTTAAATCTACAAGAGGAACAACAATACAGATTTTGACCGCAGAGCCTTCTTTTTCATTGAATACTTTTAAGAACTAATGATCTATAGAACATACTGAGAAATGCTCATATAGAAACTATATGTATAGCATGACCATAATCCTTTTTAGACCCACAGGATTATTAATAATAGGTAACCAAGATAATGTATAGAATGCATTTAGCTTAATGCTGAGCACATAAGTGCTCTAGAGATATTCAACCATTAAAACCTAATTCAAATATTAAATTGAACATGAATTCTACATTTATTATATGCTTACTTTTTCAGAGTCACTGTTAGTGATATTACAAATATTAACATAAAAATTAGGATGACTTATTTAAAACATGACTAAGTTACTTTGAGTTTCTCTTACCCAATAAAGAAAATGGTATATATTCTGTCAAAATTATAAAAAAACAGTTGTTTTCACTCCTTAGATTCACCAGATTTTAACCTTACCCTGCAGAGAAGCCTGACTGAATTTAAAGGTATTCCTCAACACCAACACAGGTTGAAAATAGCTTTTATGAAATGCCTCCCGTGTGTCTATCATTCACTTAAGAAGGCTTCAACTTTATGGGAAGTCACAGAGAACAATATGGATTTTAAGTGTGACTTGTTCCAAAGAGAATGCAAACATTTCTGTGGACTCATGGAAAGCAGATTATAATTGTTGGAAACACATATACACACAAAAGTCAATGCGTATATCTTATTTTTGACTTGGAGAGTCCCAAACGTATCGTCTGTGCTGCTGCTGCTGCTAAGTCACTTCAGCCGTGTCCGACTCTGTGTGACCCCATAGACGGCAGCCCACCAGGCTCCCCCGTCCCTGGGATTCTCCAGGCAAGAACACTGGAGTGGGTTGCCATTTCCTTCTCCAATTCATGAAAGTGAAAGGCGAAAGTGAAGTCACTCAGTCATGTCCGAATCTTTGCGACCCCATGGACTGCAGCCTACCAGGCTCCTCCATCCATGGGATTTTCCAGGCAAGAATACTGGAGTGGGGTGCCATTGCCTTCTCCAATTGTCTGTGCTAAGGTTATATAATTTCTTGATCAATCACAGACTGAGTTTTAATTTGCCTAGTGTGATAGGGCCTGTTCTTTTAGTATAAAAATGCTTAGGAAAGGGGATCCAGACAATCACAAGTCACAACTGTCAAATTGTCTTTCCTGTTACAAGTTTTGCTTTATAACTTGAGTAATTACAGGGATTAGATGATTTCTATCCCTGGGACAATAGTTTCCTCACATTTCAGAATAGCAGTTTATAATGATGCTTATATGTTAGTTTGATATTACATGTTGTTAAAAGAATCTGCAGGTCTAGACTGGAGTTTATTTTTTAAGTGAGTGGTAGTGATGTTCTGTATCCCAAACAGAAGGGCATGTGTTTCTATCTCTGAGCAGGAATAATTGGGTACCAGGAAGAAGTCATACAGGCTTTGCTATGTGGAAGGGAGGGAGGGTAGTGTTGAGGAGGAAGATTCATCAGGCCTTCACCCCCTAGTCTGGGAATGCATAAGGAAGAGTTTATCTTGATCAATAAACAGCCATGTGGTTGGTAGAATTCTGCCTCGGAGTGATCATAAAGGCCAGGAGACCAGGCTTAAAATTATGAAACCTAGGTTTAAGTCCTACTAATGCATGAAATTAAAAGACGCTTACTCCTTGGAAGAAAAGTTATGACCAACCTAGATAGCATATTCAACCTAGATAGCAGAGACATTACTTTGCTGACTAAGGTCCGTCTAGTCAAGGCTATGGTTTTTGCTGTGGTCATATATGGATGTGAGAGTTGGACTGTGAAGAAAGCTGAGTGCCAAAGAATTGATGCTTTTGAAGTGTGGTGTTGGAGAAGACTCTTGAGAGTTCCTTGAACTGCAAGGAGATCCAACCAATCCATTCTGAAGGAGATCAGCCCTGGGATTTCTTTGGAAGAATGATGCTGAAGCTGAAACTCCAGTACTTTGGCCACCTCATGCGAAGAGTTGACTCATTGGAAAAGACTCTGATGCTGGGAGGGATTGGAGGCAGGAGGAGAAGGGGACGACAGAGGATGATGGCTGGATAGCATCACTGACTCGATGGACGTGAGTCTGAGTGAACTCCAGGAGTTGGTGATGGACAGGGAGGCCTGGCGTGCTGCGATTCGTGGGGTCGCAAAGAGTCAGACACGACTGAGTGACTGAACTGAACTGAATGCCACTTATTTTAGAAAATTTACTAATTTCTCTGAGCTTTATCATTTGTAAACTTCTCATCTTCATCAGTCTCAACTCATAGTTTTATGGTAAAACAATAACAGTGACCTGCAAAATATTTTATAAACTACAACTCACTATAATATTGCTACCTCTTGCTCAAATGCGAGAACTTTCAAATAATTGCTGTGGTTATTCTTAATATTCAAAGAAAGGAGAAGGGCCAAATTGGTTTTTGTTTTTTTTTTTTTTTAGTTTTTTTTAATCCATGGTCTGTAACTGACTATAACCGTATTTCTTTGAAATATGTGTCAATGTTTTCTGTGTTACATAGTTGATGTTATGAGTCTATAACTTCTGATATTATTATTTTTATCTTTCTGGTTATTAACACTTATAATCTAGCTCATATGTAAGTCTCCCCAGTTCTTGAAAATATTTATTTAGTGGCTTGTGATCATGTCTTCAGTTAATTCTTTAAGAAACACAAGAAGAAAGAATTGGAATTGGTAAATTAGAAACCTCTCAGTTTAGAAAAATATCTATTTTCTCATATATTTCAATGTCATCTTTGATCTTTCATTCATTTATAGCCACCTAAATGCAGGTCACAGATGAGTTTTTCTAAAACAAATATTAAAAGTAATTATTAACACTTCAACCTAATCACTGCTATAGTTGTGGTACTCTTTTTTATTTCTCACACTTAATATATTCAATAAACATCTTTTTAAGTCTTTTATTTTTCTGTTTAATTATAGTGTATTTCTTTTGGCATCTACTTTGAATCCTAAGAATATCCCAATATACATTCAGCAGTCTTTCAATACATTATTCCCTATGGACATCTTAGAGATAGAGCTTTCTGACTTGCTTTTAAATGTTAGTTTCCAAGTGCCAATATACTACTCTATGCCTGATTTCATTATGAATATAAAATTCATAATTCTGTATTCATCTGATTTCTAGGTAAATTCTTTTATAGTGTTTCTATGTTTTTAAAGGTATGGTTATCAGAACATTTCCATTGACTTCATGAAGCACTGATCCTTTTTACTGAATCAAGAACTCTTTAAGTAGGGTTCTCCTGTATTTGTAAATATTATCTTAAGCAGATACATTACCAATCTCTTAAAATAAAGAAATACTTTTTGACTATCATGTTATAGTTATATATAACTATACAGGTGTATATAGAATATAGTTATATATAGTATGTATATAGTATACAGTTATATATAGTATATCGTTATATACTGGCATACAAAATTTCATATTTTTATTGCATAGTCATATGGATTTTGAAATTTAATTAAATGAAAGTACATGATGTATATTAATGTTTTAGATAATTCATCTAATCAGTGAGATATTCTTAGACAAATGTTTTTGTTTTTATTATGCCTTATTAAAATGGTTAATGGTTACTATAAGACATATGCCAAAGGTTTCATCAACATTAATAGATGTCTCACATAATTTCATTTCCTTTTGGTAAATGTGGCCACTCTTCTTTCACTCTATATAAGCTTTTAGTTCTTTTTCCTATTTCATCAACATTATGATCATAGTCAATTTCAGGATTCTTACAGTTTTTCCTCCATTCTTTCATTCTCCAAATAGAAATTCCAAGATAAAGAAAGTAGGTTTACTCTTAACTTTGTCCACTTAGAAAGAGACATTGGTCACAAATATTAAGCAATTTAATCAAAATCACTTCCTTATTGGGTCAGACAGTTAAAAGCATCTGCCTGCAATGCTGGAGACCTGGGTTCAATGCCTGGGTCAGGAAGATCCCCTGGAGAAGGAAATGGCAACCCGCTCCAGTACTCTTGCCTAGAAAATCCCATGGACAGAGGAGCCTGGTAGGCCCCAATCTATGGGGGTCACAAGAGTTGGACATGACTGAGCAACTTCACTTAATCAAAATCACCATACATCACCAATATAAGAGGTGTTATAGGTATTATACAGGCTTAGATATTTTAGTAATAACTAATATAGCGAATAAATAGCAGAATTGGTACCCAAATCCAGGTCATTAGACTCCTAGACTTAAACTTGAAGTGTCCCCTTGACCTCTCGAAAAAGAACCTTTATTCTTTTTTCATCACTTATGTAATAAATGTTCATTTGTAAATCTCAGAAATTACAAAGGCAAGAAAAAGAAAATAAATAACAGTAAATCATAAGGATTGTTAATATCATGGTATAGAAAAGTGTGAAAGTGTTAGTCGTGTCCAACTCTTAGCAACTCCATGGACTGTAGACTGCCAGATTCCTTTGTCCATGGGATTTTCCAGGCAAGAATACTGGCATGAGTAGCCATTCCCTTCTCCAGAGGATCTTCCCAGTCCAGGAATTGAACCCAGGTAAAGCAGATTCTTTACCATCTGGAAGTATATATCATGGTATATACTCTTCCTGATCTGAGCTGCCCAGCATGGTACCAACTATCCATTTGTGGTATTTAAAATTAAATAAAGTTAAAAATTCAGTTCCTCAGTTGGACTAGTTACACTTCAAGTTCTCATCAGTTACAGGCAGCCAGAGACTATTGTATTGGTCAGCAGAGATTCAAAACATTTTCTTCACCATGGACCATTCATACACAGTGCTGTAAGTGTAGACTTTTCTCATGCTTGAGAAAGTACATGTACACACATGTACACAGAGGTATATGTTCACATATAAACTCCTGTTTTTAAAATGCAAATGGATCATACTACATATAATGTTTACAATCTGACTTTTTTCATTTAATACATATAAATATTTCCCATGTTAATATATGTAATCTGTATAATAATTTTGAAGTATGAATGTTTACTATCAGTCAATTCAGTTGCTCAGTCGTGTCCAACTCTTTGAGCGACTGAACTGACTGATAGTAAACAATTCATACTTCAAAATTATTATGCAGATTACATATATTGACTTTTTTCATAATACATATAAATATTCCCCATGTTAATATACATAATCTGCATAATAATTTTGAAGTCTGAATTGTTTGCTATAGCTATATACTATAATATATTTAATCGAGTTCTTCTGTTTTGGACTTTCAATGGTTAGCATGTTTTAATATGATATACAGTCTACAATGAACATTCTTGTATATGCAGATTTATTGTTGCTATTCAGTTGCTAAGTCATGTCTGACTCTTTACAACCCCATGGACTACAGTTTGCCAGACTTCCCTGTTCTTCACCATCTCCTGGAGTTTGCTCAGATTCATGTCCATTGAGTCAATGATGCTATCTAACCATCTCATCCTCTACTGCCCTCTTCTCCTCCTGCCTTGAATCTTTCCCAGAATCAAGGTCTTTTTCAGTGAGCCGGCTCTTTACATCAGGTGGCCAAAGTATTGGAGCTTCAGCTTCAGCATTAGTCCTTCCAATGAATATTCAGAGTTGATTTTCTTTAGGATTGACTGGTATGATCTGCTTACTGTCCAGGGGATTCTCAAGAGTCTTCTCCAGCACCACAGTTCGAAAGCATCAGTTCTTCAGCATTCAGCCTTCTTTATGGTCCAAGTCTAACATGCATACATGACTGCTGGAAGAACCATAGCTTTGACTATACAGATCTTTGTCAGCAAAGTAATGTCTCTGGTTTTTAATACGCTGTCTCCTACTGCTAAGTCACTTCAGTCGTGTCCGACTCTGTGCGACCCCATAGACGGCAGCCCACCAGGCTCCCCTGTCCCTGGGATTCTCCAGGCAAGAACACTGGAGTGGGTTGCCATTTCCTTCTCCAATGCTGTCTAGGTTTGTCATAACTTCCCTTCCAAGGAACGAGCGTTTTTTAATTTCATGACTGCAGTCACCATCAGCAGTGATTTTGGAACCCAAGGAAATTAAGTCTGTCACTTCTTCCACTTTTTCCCCTCTATTTGCTGTGAAGTGATAAGACCAGATGCCATGATCTTAGTTTTTTGAATGTTGAGTTTTAAGCCAGCTTTTTCACTCTCCTCTTTCACCCTCATCAAGAGGCTCTTTAGTTCCTCTTCACTTTCTGCCATTAGAGTGGTATCATCTGCGTATCTTAGGTTGTTGATATTTCTCCCAGCAATCTTGCTTCCAGCTTGTGATTCTTCCAGTCCAGCATTTCACATAATGTACTCTGCATATATGTTAAATAAACAGGTTGACAGTATACAGCCTTGTCATACTCCTTTCCTAATTTAGAACCAGTCGGTTGTTCCATGTAAAGTTCTACTGTTGCTTCTTGACCCACATATAGATTTTTTAGGAGACAGGTCAGGTGGTCTGTATTCCCATCTGTTTAAGAATTTTCCACTGTTTGTTGTTATCCACACAAAGTCAAAGGCTTTAGCATAGTCAATGAAGCAGAAGAAGATGTTTTTCTGGAGTTCCTTTACTTCTCCATGATCCAAGAAATGTTGGCAATTTGATCTCTGGTTCCTCTGCCTTTTCTAAACCCAGCTTGTACATCTGGAAGTTCTCGGTTCATGTACTGCTGAAGCCTAGCTTGAAGGAGTTTGAACCTAACTTTATGCAACTTTACACTTTTACATAATTATGTCTTTAGGATAAATATCTAGAAGGGGGAATTTTTAGACAGAAAATATATGTACAGTTTTAAGGCATTTGCTATGAAGACCAAAGTGACCTCCAGAGAAAAAAAAATGTAGCAATATAAGTATTCCCTAGTAGTGTGAGAAGTCGCCTGTTACTCCCTAGCCTTACTAACATAGCTTCTAGTTTTGTTTTTTAAGTTCGTGAAGACTTCATTTACCTCTTTTTGACCCATCAGTCTCCTCATAAGTTTTATATTTAAGGAGGAGGACACCACCTAAATAAGTTGCAAGGAGAAAAGAGTATGAACTAATCTGGAAAAAATGAAATGAGTTTTAAAATACATATATAATTATTATAATCACATGAATTAATAAAGTAAATTAAATTATATGTATATATATAAATCCCCACATGTTAACATTTGTAATTAGCAAAACTTTCACTTAATACTTTAATAGGCATGTTATTATTTTCTGCAAAACATCTTAATTATGACAAATTTGCCTTTACACAAACAATTTTAAAACCACAATAATACATTCCAGGGTGTGTTATGCTGGGAAATTGCCATTCTGGGAAGAATGAAGTCACTTGGCCTTTAGGTTGATGTGTCAGAATATGCTCAGGGAAAGTAATATCTAATGAGAAAGCATGTATTACAATAGTCACTTCACTGTAATTAATTAAATTTTAGCTCCAATAACACCTATTTATGGGGGTTTTTTACTAGTCATTAATTTATTTTCTTTTAAAGTACCAAAACTTAAAAAAAAAAAAAATACCGTAAGCTATAAAACAAACCAGAAACAAAGATTTTTTTTCCTAATTGTGGTAGAATCTGACCAGCTGGTTCCAGTTCCCATGCCTGGCAACTGATGATCTCTGCCCTCTGAGCTCATACATTCTCAGAATTCTGTGTTTTATATCCATCCTATCATATGACCATAAGTAGTACAACTTCAGTACATTACATTAGCTCAAATTAGTTTCTCAGATGATCTAATCGTCACTCTAAAGCCCTGAGGGAATGGAATGCAAGACAGGTAAAGGTTGATGAGAAAATAGAGATGAAGGGCCATTAAAGGACAGGCCTCTATAGCAGGAGTGGGGGTTATTGGGATGGAGAAGGAGGGGGATGGGTATCAAAAGACAAATAGACATTTCTACGTTAAACTGGCCCACTTTGTGAAGATTCAGTTGAAAAGCATTATAGTTTTGTTGACATTTAGTTTGGGAAGTTTTGGGGAGAAGGTAAGATTTAGGGGAGATTTAATGCAGAAAAGAAACACCAAGGTGAGAAAGAGAAAGTGTTTTATAAAGAAAGGAGAAAGATCCTAATTAATAAAATTACTTAGTTTGCTGATATAGGACCAACGGTGAAATTCAGCATTTTTACCAAAATAGATTTGTTGTTCGGAGATTTAAGCTGAATCACTCTCATTGGTGATTAGAAACTTAATCTCCAGAGTTGGTTTCTGATATATATATCAATAGCAATGTTAGACAAATTACAAAGGATTCCAGAAATGGTAGTTATTGATTCAACATGTATTTTTAAAAGCCTCTGTACAATAAATGATTAGTAGCTGTCTTGTAAGGTAGAAGGTATACATTACGCTTTAGGACACAGGTTTAAAATTTATCATTTCTTTGACTTATGGTGTATATTATTGTTCTTGCTCCATTTGTGCTAATCTGATATCTAAGTATAACACATATAGCAACACTGAAAGGCTAACTAATTTTTCCATGTGCACTTAATTAGTGTGATTTGTAAAAGTTCCCACAGTGAATGTGATGTACTTTTAAGTCATGCAGTCTCTCAGAGGGAAGGAGTCATGACAACATGCAATTGAGAATAATTGGAATATGATTTTGTGTTCTTATAATAATAATGCCATTAAGTATATGATGAGGACATTAACATTAGATTCAGAATGTAAGAAGGGTATATTACCCCTCTCAGTAATGAAATTTTTAGTTTATAAAGTTTAATGCTTGAGAACAGCATATGAATTCTCCTCTTGAGCTCTTTTTTAAACATTTAAGGTAACAGTGTGCTTGATAAAGTTCTTTTGGGAAAATAAATTTTACCTGTAATTTTAAATTCTACAAATCCATAATTTTATTTCAATATGTTTATAAAAAATTACCCCTACAGAAACCTTTGTTTCTTTAAAAGGAATTGGAAGTAATTGAGAAAAATTTAACCCATCTTTATCTCCTTAACCAGTTTTGAATTGGCAGTTGATTTCCTCATGAGACTGAGTAATTTAAGTAGTTTTAAAGAACAAAAGTATAAGTACTTTTGTATATATTATAGGAGAAGGGGTTAGAAATGGGATAGCCTTAAAATCTTCAGAGAGGGGAAGAGGCCTAAATAATTTTAAGCAAAGAATGAGAGATTGTTATCTAGATATTAATGAAAACAAGTGAATGCTGAGTTTATTATGTGTTAGACACTGTTTTAAGTGCTATATATGTTTTAATTGCTTTAATTCTCAAGAGTCTGTGAAACAGGAAATATTATCTTTATTTTACAGAAGATAAGCTAGGGCATGTGGCTCAAAGGCTCTCAGCTGGTAGACAGAGAAGATAAAAGTCAATCCCAGAAAGTCTCTGAGTCTCTATTAGAGGTGGCGGTAGGGGGTTGGCCCACACTTAATTCTGATTTATACTTTGCACAATTCTTTTTCTACAACAACAAATATTTTTCAGTCTATAATATTTTATTTTAAAACTGTCATATATGTATAAATTAAAACTCCTTCAGAACTTTACAAAAATAAATTTTTCTCCTCAAAACCCCTTTATTTCTTATTTTTATTTTGAATTTTTAAAATTTTTACACAATTTTAAAGTGACTTTCCACTTATAGAAAGTGAAAATGAAGTCGTTTAGTCATGTCCGACTCTTTGCGACCCGTGGACTGTAGCCCACCAAGCTCCTTCGTCCATGGGATTCCAGGCAAGAATACTGGAGTGGGTTGCCATTTCCTTGTCCAGGGGATCTTCCTGACCCAGGGATCAAACCCAGGTCTCCCACATTGCAGGCAGACGCTTTAACCTCTGCGCCACCAGGGAAGCCCTTAAATACAAGAATACAGTCTCTCAGAAAACCTCCTATAGAGACACAGAACTTCAGATCCAAGTACTAACATCAAAGATTTCAACGGAGGAAAGGAAGCCAGGTTGAAAGAAGAAGGGGGAGGAAGTGGGAGAGGGGGGCAAAAGGGGTGGCCTTACAGACATCTCCTGCCACCTACAGATACCCGGGCATTATGGGACTTTTCCCTGGGCCTCCAGAGAAGGGAGGACTGGAACTCGGCCCTACCAGAAATACCAGAACCAGAATTTGAGTTCTCTGCCAAGAGGAGGTGATCAGTCTCCAATCCTCAGCTCAGGCTGACGGCCCTTTGACCAGATTCCTGCGTCTAGGACAGGGGGACTAGAAAAACGGGGAAGGATAGGAAGGGTTAAGCAGAGGAAAGAGAGAGGGAAGGGGAGAGAGGTCATTAAAGTCTCTTGTTCCTTACCGGTCAGGGCACTCTGGCCAGTTGTCCACATCAGGAGGAGACCAGGGACAAAAGGGTCCCAGTTGCAGCTGCTGGGTCTGGTCCATTGGCAGGCAAGCTGGCCCCTGAGTACCCTGAGTGGTCAGGATGTCAGTCTCGGCAAAGAAGAGTCCCGCCAGAGTCGCCATTTGTTGCAGGAAGGCGGACCCCTTCCAGGGCCCCAAACTGGGCTCTTGTCTAACACTTGGAAATGAATTGTCCGAGGAGACACATGTGCTGACAAAGCAAGAGATTTTATTGGGAAAGGGCACCCGGGTGGAGAGCAGTAGGGTAAGGGAACCCAGGAGAACTGCTTATAGTTATTACAAAATATTGGCTACATTTCCTGTGTTACACAGTACTTCCTTGAGCCTGTCTTACACCCAACAGTTTGTTCCTCCCACTTTCCTACTTCTATGTTGTCCCTCCCCGACAATGAAAGAAAAAGTGAAAGTGTTAGTCATGTCTGACTCTTTGCAACCCCATGGACTGTAGCCCGCCAGGTTCCTCTTTCCATGGGATTTCCCAAGAAAGAATACTGGATTGGGTAGCCATTCACCTCTCCAAGGGCTCTTCCTGACCCAGGGATCAAACCCAGGTCTCTTGCATTCCAGGCAGATTCTTTATCATCTGAGGGACTACTAATTTGTTTTCTGTATCTGCGAACCCTTTTGTTATATTCCTGTTTGTTGTACATTTTTTCAATTCCAAATGTGATATCATACAGTATTTGTTTTTCTGTCTGACTTACTTCACTTAGCATAATGCCCTCTGACTCCATCCATGTTGCTGCAAATGCCAAAATTTCATTCTTTTTTATGACTGAGTGTATTCCTCTGTGTGTGTGTGTGTGTGTGTATGTACACATATCTCTATCTGTTCATCTGTTTTTTTTTTATATTATTTTGGCTTCACTGAGTCTTTGTTGCTGTGTGGGCTTTCCTCTGTTGTGGCAAGTGGGACCTAATCTCTAGTTGCAGTGCACTGGCTTCGCAGTGCAGCTGCTTTTCTTGTTGCAGAGTATGGGCCCTAGGGCACATGGGCTTCAGTAGTTACAGCATGTGCACTTAGTACTTGCGTTCCCAGACTCTGTAGAGCACAGGCTCAATAGTTGTGGCGCACAGACTTTGTTGCTCAGTGGCTTGTTGGCTTGTCCCAGATCAGGGATTGAATGCATGTCTCCTGCTTTGGCAGGTTAATTCTTTATCACTGAGTCACCAGGGAAGCTTCTATCCATTCATCGTTTGATGGACACTTAGGTTGCTTCCATATCTTGGCTATTGTAAATAATGCTGCTGTTAATATTGAAGTGAATGTTATCTGTTTGAATTTTTGTTTTGTTCTGCTTTTTTTTTTCAGTTATATAACCAGAAATGGAATTGCCAGATCATATAGTAGTTCCATTTTTAGTTTTTTGAGAAACTGTCATACTGCTTTCTACAGTGGCTGTACCAATTTACATTCCCACCAACAGTATAGGAGGGAGGGTTACCTTTTCTCCACATCCTGGCCAACATTTGTTATTTGTGTTCTTTTTGATAGCCATTTTGATAGATGTGAGGTTTTATCTTATTGTGATTTTGATTTGCATTTTCCTCATGCTTAGTGATGTTGAGCATCTTTTCATATACCTATTGGCCATCTGCATTTCCTCTTTGGAAAAATACCTACTCCATTCTTCTGCTCATTTTTTAATCGGGTTGTTTGTTATTTTGATGCTGAGTTGTATGAGCTATTTATATATGTTGAATATTAGTCACTTATCAATCACATAGTGAAAGTGTTAGTCATTCAGGCATGTCCAACTCTTTGCAATCCTGTGGACTGTAGCCCACCAGGCTCCTCTGTCTATGAAATTCTCCAGGCAAGAATACTGAAGTTGGTTCAGTTCAGTTCAGTCACTGAGTCATGTCCGACTGTTTGCAAACCCGTGGACTGCAGCACACCAGGCCTCCCTGTCCATCACCACCTCCCAGAGTTTACCCATTCTCATGTCGACTGAGTTGGTGATGCCATCCAACAATCTCATCCTCTGCCGTACCCTTCTCCTCCTGCCTTCAATCTTTCCCGCTGCAGATCTTTCTCACTCCAGTAGGTAGCCATTCTCTTCTCCAGGGAATCTTCCCGACCCAGAGATTGAACCTGGATCTCCTGCATTGCAAACAGATTCTTTACCGTTTGAGCCACCAGGAAAGCCCAAAAGCCTGTCTTCTATATCATTTGCAAATATTTTCTCCCAATCAATAGGTTGTCTTTTTGAAAAACCCTTTTCTTTTAAAATCAAAAGGCTTTAGGACTTCCCTGGTAGTCCAGTGGTTGAGAATCTGCCTTCCAATGCAGGGCATGCAGGTTTGATCCCTAGACAAGGAACTAGGATCCCACATACCTTGGGGCAACTAAGCCCACATGCCCCAGTGAATACTGATACAGTAAGAACCCTCACAGCCAAATAAATAAATGCCAAATGGCTTCATGTTTCCTAGCTGTTGTTGCTGAAGTCAGCAGAACCCTGACTCTATCTTTTCCTTACATTCACATAATAGCAACCCTAATCCTTCCTTAGAGAATGGAGGCCTTTGGCTGAAGAGGGAGTAGGTCTCAACTAGGAACGGTGGGAGAACAGAAGCACATTTATAGAATTCAAAATATTTAAAAATGAAGATAGTTTCAGATGGTTGTTAACACTAAGATGAAAAAAAGGTAGGCAAGGAGAAAAGCAAATGGGAAAAGAGATGTTAGGAAGGTGGTCAAAGAAAGCCTCTAAGAGGGTGGTCTTTGCTCCTAGACCCAAGATTGAAGGTAAGCAGCACAGGTGAACAGCTACGGGAAAAGCAGAGCAGTCCAGGAGCTAGTGTAAAGGCCTATAAAGATCAAAAGATTTAGTTCCTGCAAGGAAGAAAAAGAAAACCAGAATAGCTATGAGTGATGAGAGAGGACATGAAAAATTAGAAAGAAATCATCAGGCCTTTTAGACCATGGTAAAGAATTTGAATTTTAATCTTAAGAGAAATGAAAGCCACTGAAGAAATTCAGCCAGAAAATAAATATGATCTCATTCACATTTTTAAAATATAATCTGGTGGAGAATAGGTTCTAAAAATGGACTTGCAATATCTAAGTGGAGATATAAAAGGTGGTTGGAGAGTAGGTGAGTGGTCTGTGATGTACGGAGGTAGGATTATCTAGGGGTAGAGCCTAGACTGAAAAGAAGACAATCTGGACCAGTTTCGGGAGCTATCTGAACTCAAGAGTTTGCGTAGAAAAGCAGAAGCTATGGAGATCAAGCAAAACTTAGACTCTTTCTGGCCAGCCAAGACTTAACTGTCATAGAGCATGGAGTGCAGATGCCTACAACTTTTGAACTTTCATGCTCTTTTCGTCTGTTATTATTAAATGTGGCTTTGCCAATATGAGATTTTTGAGTTTGTGTTTTTTCCTATGAAAAACTGAACAAATGTGGATTGAATTGAATTAATGGTATTAGCAAGCAAATTTCAGCCAGTACAAATCAGTATATATTAAGGAATGCAATTATTAAAGATGTAGGGCTACAGTAAATATTCAATGCCTTTTTCAGTGTCCAAATCTTGAACATGATGACTCTAACATTAAAGGCATACATTATATCAGGCAGAAGTTAATGAATTCAGTTATTCTTGGTGTCAAATAATAATATTTTATATCTTAGAAGAAGATATAGACTATCCATAATATAACCACAGTCTTTCTAAAAAGAGACTGTGTAATAAGTCTGGTTGTCCAATTAGCCCAGTCCACCCAAACTTTAACTTTTTCCCTCAAGCTATATTTTATTACTTTGAAAAAGTTTATTGTTTTAAAGTTAGTCTTAATGTGGGATAAACTGTATCACAGAAAATACAAGGACACAAATAGCAAAAGTATTTTCATTTGATGCATTAATATCAGCATAGAAAAAGCAATATCCTGCTTCATTTTTTTGAATTTCATTATCAAATTAAGCTGAATAAAAAGTTCCAAATTTTCTTCAGGCAACATTTTTTGTTTTCTGAAGCAGCAGTTTTCACTTAATACAAAATAACTCTGTGGCAAATGCCCAGATTTTGTATTAGGACATGTAATTTTCCAGAAGACATGTCAAATCCTATTGCTGTCCCTTTAATATGGATTGATTGGATTCAGTGTCAGAGTTCTATTAAGAACATCTGAAATGAAGAATGCCTTGAAAAGTGGGTGCATCAGTGGTAACATTAATATTTTGTTTCAAGGAAGGGAACGATTTTTGCTAAAGCTGCACATTTCTCTGGGCTTGAGTGAATTAGATAGAATTTCAGACTGAGTGATGAAGTACAAACACTTGCATTCAGATTCTTTGTTATTTTACACATATATACATGGCTGTCAAGGGAGTTTCTGGTTCCTTGTGATATTCATTAGCTTTGGGGTCTCTTAAATCATCTAGCTGTAACCTAGAGCAATAGATGTATACATCCAATTCCAACACCTCCAGGTCATCCTACATCTCCCATGGGTCACATCTGTCAGAGTTAGTCTATGAGGCTTGTGAACCTGGAATCTTGTCTTCTTCAGGGCCGAATTAACAACTGTATTGTTTTTACCATTCCTGATTACATTTTCATTTTATACTGGAATATTCTTTCTCCTTTTTGTGTAAAGTTTTTCAAGATTGGATCCTAAATCTAAAACAACCAATAATATTTACATTTTTAAGTCATAAACTAAATAGAATGACCACTATATTTTGCCATAAGTTAAACTTGAATCAGATTTCTAGCTGCTGTGGTCACAATTTATATCTATACTCATCTACAACTTAAAATTTCTTTATCTCTTCTCTTTTTCATCAGGATCAGATGAAGAAGTTGGTTTCCCGTTTTTTAGACATGAAGCATTGAGACTAAAAAAAAAAAAAAATGTATCTGCCTCTGTGTTGCATTGCCTCTTTTCTTTTTATTTTTTTTTTCACCTACCAAATTTCTTGTAAATACCGTATCTTCCATAAGGAGATACAGTGTTTTCTATGGTGCTAGATTAATTATTTATTTAATATCAAGTATTTATTGAGCCTCTAGTCTGCCAAACACTGTGCTAGACCTTGGGGATTGTAAAGAGAACTGTCGACAAGTTAGATTGATATCCTCTTGAATCTTGTTAATTCATGAGGGAAACAGACAGATGGTCAATTACATTCTAGATTGGTAAATGCTATGATAGTGGAAGTATAGGTTCTAGGCGAATGGAGGGAATTTTCTCTTTAACAGTCTCTTCTCTCCTGTGGGATAATATTCCATCTGAATAATTCTGCTTAATTTTTTAAGGAACTTTCGATAATTCTACTACATCATTTGCTAAATACTCACCATTTCTTTTCTATAATAACTTTGCTTTTATAGATAAGTTTGCTTTCATTAAACCCCAACTTAGCATGTCAGTCATTTAAAGTCTCTTCTGTAAGCATACTGAGTTTTTCCATGTACATATTCATTAATGTGGAACACTTTGCACCAACTGCCAAGTGACTCAATGCTATTATTTTTCAAATGTCTTCATAAGGAGCTGATACTTTGATGAGTTTTTCTTTTGACTCTGAGCAGCCTTTTCCAAAATGCCATGAGATAGCAGTGTTCCAGAGGTAAATATAAATATCAGGCTCACCAAGGAATTACTCCACAGTCCTGAACCATTATGTCTGATGTTCCTCATTATTTACCATCAGTATATCCCCATTTGTAGCCCAGTAGGCAGAGGCACAATACTCATATTTATCCCTACGATCTCTTTATCTCAGAGCACTTGGGAAATGAATAGGTATTTAGGGTTGTATTAAACTCCTTCAGGGCAACAATTGATATAGGTTCCAGACTATTTTTGCTTATGACATCATTACTTTTTCATATCATTACTTTCCTTTTTTAAGCTGCCATTTAACAAATCATTTTCTGTATCAAGTACTTTTACAAGCATTGTTCTAGCAACCATGCTATTTAGGTATATTTGTATCCATATATTTTAGAAAAAGAAAGTGAAGTTCAGATTGATTTATAACTTGTCATCCAGCTAGTAAGTGGCAGAGAGAAACCAAGCTGTGATTCCAAGTCCCTGGACTCTTTTGCAGTAGACCATACCACCTCCCTGCATTAAGTAATCTCAGATTTGCCCAGACCCTGAGACCACTGGAACCAAGGCTTGCAATGAATCCGTTATGTGTCCTCTTTCCCCAATGGCTGGGGTATTTAATTAACATTTTACCTGCTTGAAGTCAAAATACTGAAAATGCAATCTTGGATACTTGTACTAAGACTGAGTGTATTCTTTAACCTCCATTATGGATTTTAATGAATGACCCAGCACATCCATGACATCAGCCACAATACCCCACCTTCAGTATTAGGCTCACTGAATACCACTGAATCATACCCAAGCCCAAGTTGCCATGTTCACTGTGATTTTGATTCTTGTCGCCTTCCTTTGGGACCCCTCCTACAGCTAACCCTAGCTCCAGCAGCATTTATCCTGGTCTTGCTCTCTATTTCACCCTAGCATGCTAATCAGAAAATAACAAAACCATTGCCGGGTTTATTTAAGTTTTAAATGGAAGTAAAAAAGAAAATGTATATTCCACCTCAGATTGCATTTTGTTGCTAAGATTTTTCATATTACATTTTTTCTATGTCTTTCTCTACCTTTAAATGAAACCTCTCTCATATTTCCACCAGATTTGTATTTCTGAAGATTTATTTCTACTGCATCATGAATATGACATTTTTAGAGTCTGATGTGCAGAGTCCATTACAATTTGATCAGAACTTAGTATATGTCAGTCAGGTGGGCATACTCCCTAGCTTCTCCCACTCTAGCCCACTCAAAGCCTTTTCTCATTTCATTGCACTTACCATTCATGCCCTTTATTATTCTCTCCCATGCTTATATAATTTTACCCATCATTTAAAGTCCCTGGTTTATCTCCACTCAGAAGTCCCCCCTCTCTATGATCAGCACACACTAATCTCTAATTCTTATAAATATGGAATTATTATCTGTGCTACTTCTTAAAACATTTAGTTTCTTAAAACATGAACTGGACCATATAATTTTCCAAGAAAACATTTTTGATGGCTTTCCATTGTATTTAAATCAAAATTTAGTCTCCAAGTCACTGGCTCCAAGTCCAAGTATAATCAGGCCCCTGTCTGCATACTCTTTGTTAAGTCTTCATTGATTGGTTCTTTCATTAAGAAGTGAAAGGGGGATTTAAAACTCCAAGAGAAAGAAGTCAGTGAAAATATTCTTACCAAAAGACAGTTGCAATTGCTCTTCCTGCCACACTCCATCTCTGTCTTAAGAGGGGAAGATAAAATAAGATTCATCTGTGGTTCACAGGTCTGTGGGGTAACATCTTCCAAAGGTGGAGTGGAGTACAGCCTTACTCATTCTTTCATAACCCAGATGAATTGATAGCATTGGTCTACAATTACTATGTTTCTTAAGTGGTACACTAAGGAAGCAGGTTTTCACCATTTTCTAACTTAATAAAAACACAAATCAACAAGGATACATACTTTTTTTTTAGAGAGAGATAATGAAATATAAGACCTTTGTAAAACAATACATAATTTTTCTTCTTTTATGCTAATTTTAATAAACTACTCATGGAAAATGCAATGGCTGGATCTTGTACTCCTGTGGTCTAAGAACCAAGGTCAGTTTTACAAGCCCATCACTTCCCAAGTTACAAAGGAAATGTAATATAGCAAGTACTCCACATTCTTTATGTGCAAGTAGAATAAACCATGAATCTTTATCCTCGTCTTATGTCTCTCTTTATCCTCATCTTATGTCTCCCCATAGTGTATTAAATCCACATTGGCTTACTTTCTGTTGCTCAATGATGCTGCTGCTGCTGCAAAGTCACCTCAGTCATGTCCGACCCTGTGCGACCCCATAGACGGCAGCCCACCAGGCTCCCCCATCTCTGGGATTCTCCAGGCAAGAACACTGGAGTGGGTTGCCGTTTCCTTCTCCAATGCATAAAAGTGAAAAGTGAAAGTGAAGTCATTCAGTTGTGCCCGACTCTTAGCGACCTCATGGACTGCAGCCTACCAGGCTCCTCCATCCATGGGATTTTCCAGGCAAGAGTACTGGAGTAGGGTGTCATTGCCTTCCCCATCTGTTGCTCAATAGGGCCAAGCTATTTCCTACCTCAGATCCTCAGTTTTTTCATAACTGATTTTTCCCTCCTTTAGGTGTGTCAGTTTCTCAAGCAGACCTTCATAGACTATCCAGTTCTTTTTTTTTTTTTTAATTTTTTTGTATTTATTTATTTTTTTACACGAACTCCCAAACATGAACCCCCCTCCCACCTCCCACCCCACATCTTCCCTCCAGATCATCCCCATACACCAGCCCCAAGCATCCTGCATCCTGCATTGAACATAGACTGGCAATTCATTTCTTACATGATAGTATACATATTTCAATGCTATTCTCCCAAATCATCCCTCCCTCTCCCTCTCCCTCTCCTTCTCCCTCAGAGTCCATAAGTCCGCTCTACACATCTGTATCTTTTTTGCTGTCTTGCATGCAGGGTCCTCATTACCATCTTTCTAAATTCCATATATATGTGTTAGTATACTGTATTGGTGTTTTTCTTTCTGGCTTACTTCACTCTGTATAATTGGTTCCAGTTTCATCCATCTTATTAGAACTGATTCAAATGTATTCTTTTTAATGGCTGAGTAATACTCCATTGTGTATATATACCACAGCTTTCTTATCCATTCATC
>SJYX01021309.1:14310-83375 GCA_006410675.1 Oreotragus oreotragus | reverse complement strand
AAAAACAAGACCCTTGTATATGCTGTCTACAAGAAACCCACCTCAAAACAAGGGACATAAACAGACTGAAAGTGAAAGGCTGGAAAAAGATATATCATGCAAATAGAGACCAAAAGAAAGCAGGAGTGGCAATACTCATAGCTGATAAAATAGACTTTAAAGCAAAGGCTGTGAAAAGAGACAAAGAAGGCCACTACATAATGATCAAAGGATCAATCCAAGAAGAAGATATAACAATTATAAATATATATGCACCCAACATAGGAGCACCGCAATATGTAAGACAAATGCTAACAAGTATGAAAGGGGAAATTGACAATAACACAATAATAGTGGGAGACTTTAATACCCCACTCACACCTATGGACAGATCAACTAACCAGAAAATTAACAAAGAAACGCAAACTTTAAATGATACAATAGACCAGTTAGACCTAATTGATATCTATAGGACATTTCACCCCAAAACAATGAATTTCACCTTTTTCTCAAGTGCTCACGGAACCTTCTCCAGGATAGATCACATCCTGGGACATAAATCTAACCTTGATAAATTCAAAAAAATCGAAATCATTCCAAGCATCTTTTCTGACCATAATGCATTAAGATTAGATCTCAATTACAGGAGAAAAACTATTAAAAATTCCAACATTTGGAGGCTGAACAATACGCTTCTGAATAACCAACAAATCACAGAAGAAATCAAAAAAGAAATCAAAATGTGCATAGAAATGAATGAAAATGAAAACACAACAACCCAAAACCTGTGGGACACTATAAAAGCAGTGCTAAGAGGAAAGTTCATAGCAATACAGGCATACCTCAGGAAACAAGAAAAAAGTCAAATAAATAACCTAACTCTACACCTAAAGCAACTAGAAAAGGAAGAAATGGAGAACCCCAGAGTTAGTAGAAGGAAAGAAATCTTAAAAATTAGGGCAGAAATAAATGCAAAAGAAACAAAAGAGACCATAGCAAAAATCAACAAAGCCAAAAGCTGGTTTTTTGAAAAGATAAATAAAATTGACAAACCATTAGCCAGACTCATCAAGAAACAAAGGGAGAAAAATCAAATCAATAAAATCAGAAATGAAAATGGAGAGATCACAACAGACAACACAGAAATACAAAGAATCATAAGAGACTACTATCAGCAATTATATGCCAATAAATTGGACAACGTGGAAGAAATGGACAAATTCTTAGAAAAATACAACTTTCCAAAACTGAACCAGGAAGAAATAGAAAATCTTAACAGACCCATCACAAGCACGGAAATTGAAACTGTAATCAGAAATCTTCCAGCAAACAAAAGCCCAGGTCCAGACGGCTTCACAGCTGAATTCTACCAAAAATTTCGAGAAGAGCTAACACCTATCCTACTCAAACTCTTCCAGAAAATTGCAGAGGAAGGTAAACTTCCAAACTCATTCTATGAGGCCACCATCACCCTAATACCAAAACCTGACAAAGATGCCACAAAAAAAGAAAACTACAGGCCAATATCACTGATGAACATAGATGCAAAAATCCTCAACAAAATTCTAGCAATCAGAATCCAACAACACATTAAAAAGATCATACACCATGACCAAGTGGGCTTTATCCCAGGGATGCAAGGACTATCCAGTTCTGAAATGTGCAAAAGAAGTTTCTTCTTTAATTTCTGTTTTAGCAACCTGATTCTTTAATAGAACTTGTTGCAATTTTAAAAAATTTCTTTCATTCATTTTTTCTTAAGGTTTTTTCCTACTGGACTTTAGGCATTCCATGAAAGCTGATCATGCATGTTTTAGTAACTATTGGGTTCCTAGTACCTAGTGCAATGCCTGGCACAGAATTCATAATTAATAAGCATTTGTTAAACAGATAACTCCCATTTTTAGTTTTAATTACAGTAGTTATTTTTATATGCCTATGTCTTGATTCCTCAGTGATCTATATTAAGTTTAAAGCGAGAGCATCTAAAACTTCTTGATCAGGGTTTACAAGTACCTGTTGAATTATATGCTTTATTTATTTGTTTGTCTGAATTTCAGTACTTCACACTCTCTTTTAAACTGATATTTAATTACAACCTTGGTTGATATCTTTTGGGAGCCTCTTAAAAATTAAATTTAACTATCAGGGGAAGATGTAGGTATTTTAGAGCTTGGTGCTCATATAATTGGGGGAGGCATTTTGAAAAAAATAATGTAAATTAAGTACTAGTCCGTAGGAGGGACTTGTATAAGTGAAGGGAGCCTAAAATTTAAGCTGAATTTAGTTTCATCAAATCTGCCTCTGTTAACGGGATTGAAATCTTGATTGCAATATGTTTCTTCTTGCACTGTGTCCAGAATTTGCAGGACATAAGCATAGTATTTGAGCCACACACATCTTACAGTTTATTCTGTCTGACTTGATGCAGCCTCACCCACTCTCCCCTCTCCCATTGCCTTTGTTTACTGCAGTCAACTACATGCCAACTGGATATCAGTTTGAGAAACAAACTTCTCCAAGACAGCTGTTAATACACTGATACTAATTCAGTGATGTCAGTAGTTAGGTTGGCACTGCTCCAATTTCAGATTGGCCTGAAAAATCTCATTCTTTCTCAAATCTTGCCCAAAGTCTCAAGTTTTCTATTTTTTTCCTTCTTTTAACTATTACTCTCCATCAGAAACTGCCATATGTTTTATTGACAATGTAGCTGTTTTTTTTTTTTCTCTCTCATAGAACTTGAATTTCTAAAGAGGAAGGGGAAGACAAATATATAACAACCACTATACTATCCATGTGATTTCATTTCCTAGCTACTCTCAGTTCTTGAAGAAAGTTTCAGTTTTACTGATGAGGCAATAAAGTTAAGGGGGAAAATGGGACCATACTAAATATGTCACTAAGAATTAGAGTTTCTCAAATAAAATTCCCTTGCAGCCGCAGAGGGGCAGCCCCCTGCCCTGCTGCCCGTGTTTTAGACCAGTGAATTATTGGTTTTCATAGTGAGCTGGAGTTCAGTGGGTCTGGACAGACTCTGCCAGCTGTGAGGCAATGTTTAAGTTAAAAGATCTGTCTTGGAGATTGGGAATGCTGAAAAATAGATAAAGAAAATAAATGTGTTGAGGGACATTCACTTGTAGAGAGCATATTTGTCCCAGATGAATACCTTGCTAGCCTAGAGAAATCCAGAGATTAAACCCCTGAGGCAGCAGCTGAAGGATAGAGTAATGGAAGTGATGAAAACAAAAGGGAAAAGGGAGGGACATAATTGGGATATACGAGGCATTGTGATATTTTGGGTTTTGAGAGGAATCCCTAGGTAAGAAACCACATAGTGGGCTCTGTTGATGTATTCAACATGTAATCATACCTATTATGTGCCAGGCACCTATGCTCAACAATAGGAAAGTAGCAATAACTAGGACAGGAACATATAATATAGAAGGAAATAAACACTCTTTAAAGCATGCAGTATTAGGGGTTATACAGTACCGTGGTCTCGCAAAGGAATAACTGACTTTTTATTGAGGACATCACAGAAGAGCATCTCCTGTGCTGTCAGGTGACATTGTTGACTGCTGATCTGGTTGAAAATCAACATATAAAAGATGGCAGAGGAGAAAGAAGGAAAAATCCCAGGTCCATGACAATTGCTTTGAGCTGCTAAATTTATATCTTTGGAACAACCTGCCTCTGAACATCTTAAAAACTGAAATAATAAGGCTGAGTTTACCCTAAATGAAGGACATATGGCAGAGAAAGGGGTTGAGGCTTACTTATTGATCTGGTTGATGTATACAGTGGTGGTGGTTTAATCACTAAGTCATGTCCGACTCTTGTGACCCCCATGGACTGTAGCATGCCAGGCTCCTCTGTCCATGAGATTCTTCAGGCAAGAATACTGGAGTGGGTTGCCATTTCCTTCTCCAAGGGATCTTTCTGACCCAGGAATTGAACCCAGATCTCCTGCATTGCAGGTGGATTCTTTATGGACTGAGCTATGAGGGAGACTGATGTGCATAGTAGATGATAACTTCTCAACTGCTTTATTACCTGTTCTCTTGATGACATTAATTAATGAATTCTACATGAATAGCACTTTGCCAACAAAGGTCCTTAAAGTCAAAGGTATGGTTTTTCCAGTAGTCATGTATGGATGTAAGAGTTGGTCCATAAAGAAGGCTAAGTGCTGAAGAATTGATGATTTTGAATTGTGATGCTGGAGAAAACTCTTGAGAGTCCCTTGGAATGCAAGGAGCTCAAACCGGTCAGTCTTAAAGGAAATCAATGCTGAATATTCATTGGAAGGACTGTTGCTGAAGCTAAAGCTCCAATACTTTGGCGACCTGATGTGAAGAGCCAACTCATTGGAAAAGACCCTGATGCTGGGAAAGATTGAAGGCAAATGGAGAAGGGGGTGGCAAATGGTGAGATGGTTAGATAGCATCACTGACTCAGTGGACATGAATCTGAGCAAACTCCAGGAGATAGTGAAGTACAGGGGATAGTAAAGTGTGATATAATCCTTGCGGTTGCAAAGAGTTAAACACCACTTAGTTACTGAACAACAACAAAAACATAAAATAGACATAATAGAAATTTTTGCCTGACTTCAAATATTGATTGTCTTCTGACACTGCCCTCTCCCCATTTCTAGAGTTGTAACATAGGACAGAATGGCTTCCTAGATCACAATGAACTTAATATGTTGTTTGGACCTGACTTCATACCTCTTTGTTGGCTTGGATTCTCTGGTTTCAGCCTCCACCCGAATCCTAGCTTCTTCTCCCATGCTAGTTTACATAGTTGAAGTCATAGCATAATTTACTCCAACTCTTACCCTGTGGAGATAAGTATGGATTTGGAGTAGGATGTGAAGTCTCCAGGGAGATAATGTCACAACATTTTTAAAGTCTAGACTTTCTGAGTTCAGAAGGTAGAGTGTACAAGTTTTAGATTGTCAAGGGCTAGGATTCTAAACCTACTAACTTTTTGACAACCATTATCTTTTAGAAGTGAAATAAACTTGAATATTTGTGAGAGGAAACCTGTAGATGGTAGAGGAATTTCTTGAGGGAAGACACTGAGAGGAAGGAGTCAATAAAACATGAAAGAGTCCCAAGAGTCATAAAGCAGGGACCCATATCCCACAATTATCCACAGTCAAGAAAAGACCTAGACTTATGGGACAGTGGTAGAACCACTGTGAGGGGCGTAGTTCTACTGCCAGGAAGCCATGTTATCCCCAGAGAGCCTAATTAGACTAGAACCTGAGGACCAGCTCACCTGGAAAGGCTGCCCATCCAGTAGAAATGCATTTGCTTAGCTTCCTAAATTTGGGGAATACCCATTTTTAAACATGAACTGTGAACTTCCAGATGTTCAAGCTGGATTTAGAAAAGGCAGAGGAAGCAGAGATCAAATTGCCACATCCACTGCATCATCAAAACAATAAGAGACTTCCAGAAAAACATCTACTTCTGCTTATTGACTATGCCAAAGCCTTTGACTGTGTGGATCACAACAAACTGTGGAAAATTCTCAAAGAAATGGGAAGACCAGACCACCTTACATGCCTCCGGAGAAATCCATATGCAGATCAAGAAGCAACAGTTAGAACCAGACATGGAACAACAGACTGGTTCCAAATTGAGAAAGGAATATGTCAAGGCTGTATATTGTCACCCTGCTTGTGTAACTTATATGCAGAATACATTATGTGAAATGCTGGGCTGGATGAAACACAAGCTGGAATCAATATTGCCAGGAGAAATATCAATTATCTCAGATATGCAGAGACATTAATTTACCAACAAAGGTCCGTCTAGTCAAATCTATGATTTTGTAGTTATGTATGTAGTTATGTGTGGATTGAGAGTTGGACTATAAAGAAAGTGGAGCACCAAAGAATTGATGCTTTTGAACTGTGGTGTTTGGAGAAGACACTTGAGAGTCCCTTGGATTGTAGAGAGATCCAACCAGTCCATCCTAAAGGAAATCAGTCATGAATATTCATTGGAAGGACTGATGCTGAAGCTGAAACTCCAATACTTTGGCTACCTGATGCGAAGAGCTGACTTATTGGAAAAGACCCTGATGCTGGGAAAGATTGAGGGCGGGAGAAGGGGGTGACAGAGATTGAGATGGTTGTATGGCACTAGTGATGCGATGGACATGAGTTTGAGTAAACTCCAGGAGTTGGTGATGGACAGGGAAGCCTGGAGTGCTGCTGTGCATGGGGTCTCAAAGATTTGGACACAACTGAACTAATTGAACATTTTTAAATAGCTGTCTATAGAAGTTTGAACTTTATTCTTGATAAATTTTCTAATATCTGATCATTTTCTTCTTTGGAATCAAGGCAGAGTTAGAGCTTACCTATGGAATAATTGTGAGGTAGAAGGAGGAAGAACTATCTTTTCATTTATTCATTCAAAAAGTATTAACACCAACTATGTATCAACCATTTCTAAGCGCTGGGGATACTAATGTGAACAACAGAGAGAAGTGATCTGTCTTCATGAAACTTATGCTCTAGTTGAAGAAACAGGCAATAAACAAATAAACAAAATAACTTGAGAATGTGAAATGTGCTAGAATAGAAAAAACAAGATGAGTTTTAAACAGAAACAGTAGTAGGAGGATAGGATAGAGTGGAAGAAATATTTTAAATAAAGGGATCAGGGAAGATTCTTAAGAGAGGTAAAATCTTTAGCTCAGTCGTGTCCGACTCTTTCCAACCCCGTGGACTGTAGCCTACCAGGCTCCTCTGTCCATGGGATTCTCCAGGCAAGAATACTGGAGTGGGTTGCCATTTCCTTTTCCAGGGGATCTTCCTGACCCAGGGATCGAACCCAGGTCTCCCGCATTGCAGGCAGACACTTTAACCTCTGAGCCACCAGGGAAGCCCAAGGAGGATAGGATAGAGTAGAAGAAATATTTTAAATAAAGGGGATTGGGAAAGATTCTTAAGAGAGGTAAAATCTTTGGCCTTGGTAAGACCTAGGAGTAAGAACTGAGACTGGAGATTGTGCATTAGGAGAAGTTCAGATTTTACTGTATAGTACAACAGAATGTCATTGAGGAGTTTTAGGCAGGGGCATGTTGTGATCTTATTTACATTTTTAAATAGTGATACAGGGACAAATGTTGAATTTAAAAGTTTTGTTAGACTGTTGTAATAGTCTGAGTAGTAAATGTCTCTTAAGGTAATTAAGAGCTGTTGGAAAATACCAGAAAAGTTTATTCCTTTGTTTTAATGAGTTAAGTGTTAGTTCAAATAAAATTTCAAAATTGCATGTGTTCTAAAAAAAGGTAAGAATACCCTAGTGATGTTAATTCTATTCAATGGAAAGGATCCAAAAGTTTAAGGCTAGAAAAAGAAGAAATAAAATTCTTATTATACAAAGATCATTTGATTATCTTAATAGAAAATCTAAGGACTCTACAAACGAACTATAATTACCGATAATAGAAATGAGGAAGGTTGCTAGATTCAAGACCAATTCCCCCAAATTGGTTGAGAATCCCACTGTCTACTCCTCAGAAAGAATAGAAATAAGTAACTTAATAGATTAAATTTTATAAGGAATTGAGGCATTAAATTTTTAAAGATGAGCAAAAGTTTATAAAAAATTATAAAACCTTGTTGACAATTTCCTATACAAATGGAGAACATACCATGTTCATGAGTAAGAAGACCCTCTTTTGTAACATTTTCATCCTCTTCAAATAGATCTTGAATATTTTTTGAAATTCTGATCAAGATCCAAACAGGATTTTGTTAGTTTTAGAAAACTGAAAAGGTAATTTATGTAGAAGAGCAAAATTAAAAGATAATAATTTTAAAGAAGGAGCAGTAGGAGGAAGGAAAGGAGAGACCTTTTCTACAAAGCACTAAAACTTGTTTTAAATGCACAGCAGTTAGGGCGGTGTGAGACTGACACAGAAACAAATAGGGCAATGCAACAGAATTGATAGCCCCAAAACTCTGTATATTCATCAGTGGCATTATAAACTTGGAAAAAGCATGGGCTATTCAGTAAACTGTGCTGAGACAAATGGATATTTACATAGAAAAATAGAATAAGATTAGATTCTTATGTTCAAAGATAAATACTAAGTTGGTTAAAAACCTAAATAAATTTATGAAAAGATGCTCAGTCTTGCTAGTAATCAAGAAAATACAAGTTAAAGCAATAACAAAATACCATTTACTCCCATTAAATTGGCAAAAAGTGGAAAAGTGACAGATATTCATATGAAAGAGGAATTATCAGGAACTCTCATAGTTAAACTGATAGTTAGAACTGTGGTGTTGGAGAAGACTCTTAAGAATCCCTTGGACTGCAAGGAGATCCAACTAGTCCATTCTGAAGGAGATCAGCCCCGGGATTTCTTTGGAAGGAATGATGCTGAAGCTGAAACTCCAGTACTTTGGCCACCTTATGCGAAGAGTTGACTCATTGGTAAAGACTTTGATGCTGGGAGGGATTGGGGGCAGGAGGAGAAGGGGATGACAGAGGATGAGATGGCTGGATGGCATCACGGACTCGATGGACGTGAGTCTGAGTGAACTCCGGGAGTTGGTGATGGACAGGGAGGCCTGGCGTGCTGCGATTCTTGGGGTCACAAAGAATCAGACATGACTGAGCGACTGAACTGAACCAATGTTCCAACTACCTGGTCTTTGTTGCAAAAACCTCTGTGTATCCTAACTCCTCTTTTACCTCTTTGGAGATGTCCCCAGCAGTCCTTATATTTAAGAAGCTGCTTCCTGGGCTTGAAGTCCTCAGAAAGCCTGTCAAATGAAACATAATTCTCAATTTGTTGACATATTCCTAATTGTTCTTTATGCTTGTAATCTGTGTTTTAAAGGAATGTTCTTTATAGAAGTGGTTGATAATTCTAGTGGCAGTCAGGAGGAATGAATGCTAGAGGCCTTTCATAGGGGCTCTGGCACTTGAGACACATGACCACGCGTACCAGGAAACAGACTCACTCAGAAGGACAATGCAGATAGTAGAGTGCAGTTTATTACACTGGCGGGCCCAAGGCAGAGTCTCCTCTTAGCCAAGGACCCCGACCAGCATTTGTGAAAATCTTTTATACCCCATGTGTACGTGTCCGAACCCACCACCCCAATTCCTTGAGACTTACATAAACCAAGGAAAATACAATCCCAATAACACCCTCATTCACATGCTATGTGCTCATGTGCTCAACAGTCAAACAGTTAGCCAGTAATCAATAAACCCAAGGTTACACTCCAAGAGATACAGAAAAATTTATGGCCTGTCTGGAGGAAGGGGTGATTATCTTCAAGGTTCCCCTGTCTGGAGGGGGTCTTATCCTTCTGTTGTTGTTTTCATAGGCACTAAACACAGAGTTCAGAGTCCATTGGAAAGGTGGCCGAGCATGATCAGCATGAGCAGGCCTAAGACTGAGTCCAGGCCCTATGAATTCCTCCTTCAATGACCTCTTCAAAGTGGGTGGCTGCTATCCAGCCCCAGTTATCTGTTGCCAAGTGGGAACTCAGACTTTGTGTTGCCATATCTAATTTTTCCAGAGACATCAATAATCTGAATTTTTTAATGTGAAATGTCTTGATTTTTAAAAGTTGGCAACTAAATTCAAATTAACTAAACAAAGTAAAATGAAACACTATGAGGGTCCAAACCAAAGGGGAAAAAATTGCCTGTGTATTGAATTCAGTCCCACAGGTTACTAGTCTGCCACCACCTCTGCTGTGGGCTCTATTTGTGTGGCAAACATAGGCAAAATATTGTAAAGTCTTTTATTGTGAAATATGTTATTCATGTGAAGAAGATGAAAATGTTCCAGGGCTCTGCAGAAAATGTGTACTAACCAGACTCCCTGGATCCCTGCAGAGAGGAACTTTGGCTGTGCTAAGGGTGATTCTTAGTTTCTTGTATACTTTATAGTCTGCAAATCCTTCACTATGAGGACCTCAAAAGAGAAGCAAGACTTTTCCATTGATTCCAAGGCTGCATCAGCAAATGCCAGACCCAGCAGGCCCTTTCTATTGTATAAGTCTCCAAACAGCTGTAAATAGTTTGTGCCAAGATCTCTAGGAGTATGACAAACAAATAGCATTTTACATACCCCAGGAGGCCAATTAAAGCTAGGAGACCAAATATCACAATCTCTGAATAGTCACCACATCTCTCAGGGCTGATGGCCATGTTGCTTTTTTTTTTTTTTCCTAATCTCTCCTCATCATATCCATAGATTTTGGTTTAATTTTTAGCAGAGTGTTTTGAACTGGATATCATTTTAAAAGAAACTATTGCCTAGATGTCTAGTCCGTACATTTTCTTATCAACATGTTCTCATGTGAGTGAGTTATGTACCTTCTTCTTATAACCAGTCCATTGAAGAGTTGGTTCAGTGTATTCTTTGGACAGAGACTGCAGTTATTGAAACCTCCTCAAAAGCGCTGAAAAACTTTGTTATAGAGATCATTTGTGAAGCCATTTATGGGGATAAATCATGCAACTTAATTCACCAGATAATCATTCCCTCTTAAAGGAACTTGATTCTGTTTCCGTATTGACAAGTCTCTAATATTTTTAAACTCTATCACAGTATTCTTGTCTTTAGACTAGATTCATATAGTAACATTTTGTAATGTAGTATTAGCTATATGGAGTTGCAACAGCCAAGTGGGGATAAAATGAACTAATGATTATATGATGTTCTCATGCACATTTATATCACTGACAGATGCTATGATGCCTTAGAGACAATTGGTATAAAGGGACATCCACGACAAATTGGGAGTGTGTTATACTAAAAGCAGGAGCGGGTAAAAGAAAATGAAGAATACTAATGTAGAATCCTGCCAAATGGAAAGTAATTACAAAACTAAGGATGAACCTAACAATTTTTAGCCTGTGAATAAAAGTTTTTATTTTTGGCTGAAAAAATAAAAGGTAATCAAATTCGTTGAATTTTTTAAAGAATTAAGTTCTCAAATTGACTACTTGCATTATTTCCAAATCAGTATGGTTTTTCATTCCCTTGTTTTATACACAATTTTTACCTACATTTTTATCCATTTAACATTTATTGCTGAGTAAGTCTCTTGAAGATCAGCTGTATGTAGAACTTCAAAAATGACAGAGTTGGAAGATATCTTACAGGATAAGAAATTTTTTTTCTCTCACATATATATGTTGCTAACTTAAAAAATCATCACAACCTAAGAGTTGAAAGTTATGTTTTATTTGGTAGGAATTTTTAGGACTCCAGGCTGAGAAATAGCATCTCAAGTAGCTCTGAGTGAACTTTTCTGAAGAGATGGGGAAAGGAGTGAGGTTACATAGAAATTTACAACAAAAGGCAGGTAGTCTGAACATCAGTATGGGAAGATGCAAGAGTCTAGGCTCACTGAAATCATTCCTTTTATATACATCTCAGCTGTCTGGGGCCAGTATCATGTGTTTTTCACATCCTCCCCCACCTCCCCCTAGCTCCTCAGTGCTCACTGTGGGGAGTGGCTTCAGCTTCATGGCTGCCTGATAGCAGGTATTGTTCTTCCTGGGTACTGTCAGGGCTCAGAAATTCACATTTGAGGGGCTGGAATTGCTGGTGACTGTGACATCCTTGTTTAATGATATGGCAGGAAATACTCCATTTCTTAATGTAATTCATACTAGACAGGGATTGTTGGCCAATCTATTTTTTTAAAATGCAAACATAACAAACAAAAAATATCTGTATGTATGTTAAGAGACAGTGGAAAAACATGGAATTTAGTTAGGAGTGGAAACACTAACCTGGATGATTCAGGGAAAATAAACAAACCACCACTGAGGAAAAAGACCTATCAACACACATTAAATTCCTGTTATATAGTTTTATAGACCTGTTCTTTATTCTGTTGTTTAGAAGAAAAAACAATAAGTCCTCACCTCCTTTTGCTATTTTTTGAAATGATGAAGAATTATCAGACTGGTAATAATTCAGCTCTATGTTGTTAGTCAGGCCTTATCACAAACGAGCCTTAAAAGGAAACTCAGCCACCCTCTTTTGCCTTGTTAATGCCTTTCACTCTTCTACCTTGCAAACAGGTAGCAGTACTTGAGTAGCAGTACCTTGAGTAGCAGTACCTTGAGTAGCAGTCCCCTAGCACCAGGCCCTGGGGATAATTTCTTATTAGTCTCTACAAGGAATCTTATTCTTTCTTGGCCTACAAGTGAGCATTGCAACCAGTTCAGGAAAATGAGACATAAAGAGAATCTCCTTGGGCAAAAATGAGTCTCTTTTCTGCCTGTCCTCTTTCTTGCTGCTTTCAATACTCTCATGTAATGCTATAGCCATGTGATTGTGGACAGAGTTGGGGGCACAGAAACCAAAAGAATTCCAGAAACATTGACTAGCATCCTGATATTGTTGAGCATCTGAGGGAACTGCCTAATCTCCAGATTTCTTATTAAGTGAGAAAACAAACTTCTGTGTGTTAGACCTCTCTAACTTGGCCTAAAACTTACAGCTAAAAGCATTTTAAGTAATGTATTCCACATGAATAATTATGCTAAAAAAAAAAAAAACAGAAACAATAAGTAACAAATGTTGATTGAGTCATTATGTGCCAATCCCTATTTTTTCCATTCATATTTTCACTTATGCCTCACAATAATCCTATGAGGTTTACTGTCATTATCTTCATTTATCAATAGGGATGGTGAGATATGAAAAGATTCAAGATATGACTGGTAAGTGGTAGAATTAGGTGCTTATACTCCAGCAGTTTTGTTTTATGGGATTGCCATTTTGAGATTTTTATAAATCAGCTTTTTTTTAATTACCTGTATTTCAACTCAGGTAAAGAAAATGATTGTAGATGAAATTTGTCAAAAAAGAATGATCTCAGGTAATGAAATCTAATGGAAGCATCACAATGTGTTTGGTAGTTGTTGCTCACTCCAGTCTGTGTTTGTTTTGTATTATTGCTAAAATGATGCTGTGATTGTACAGGTTTGGGACTTCATTGTCAATTTTTGGTATAATATTTTTAGCAGAAACTGTTAGGGGAAGGACACTGACTGAAACCACCCACCCTGGCCAGGCACCGTAGTAACCATTTGTATGAGTTGTTTTACGACAGGAGGTCCTAGTAAGGAACACAGAACTAATAAGCCACCACCAACCAGAAGAGTTCAGGGAAGGTCAAAAGGAGATACCACATGTCTGACCACCTCCCAGAATCCTTCTCACTGGCATCCATATTGGCTGAACAAGGTGTGTACCACCAGGAAGGACTCTCAGTCATAATGATTGGCTAAAGACAACCTGGAAACTAATCCCATCACCATAAAACTGTGAGACATGTGGCAGAGCAGTTCTCCTGGGTCCCCTTACCCTACTGCTCTCCGCCCGAGTGTCCTTTCCCAATAAAATCTCTTGCTTTGTCAGCACGTGTCTCCTCGGACAATTCATTTCTGAGTGTTAGACAAGAGGCCAGTTTCAGACCCTGGAAGGGGTCCCCCTTCCTGCAACAACACTAAATCTTAGTAAAGCACAGATACATGGAAATCTTTCACACATTCAACATGTAAGCAAAAACAGCTATTATTTTAACAAAAAATGATACCAGATTATCTCAAATACGAGTTAACGGTAAGACTGACAAAACACTGAGTTAACTAACACTGGTGTTCAATCAATGGATTTTTCTTTTGCTTGTAGCTAGCAAGCAGGAAGCAAGGGAATGCTGTTTTTTTCAATACCGAGCATATGAATAGCAGCCATCACCAACGGGGTCCACCACCAATGAGGGAGTGGAGAATGGAAATTGCATACTTGGGGAAGAGAAATTTAGTACCCAAACTGATTCTCTATGTGCTTCCAAGGGTCTTATAAGAAACCCAAAATTTAAAGACATGATGCAAAACCACATATTGGGCAATCATTCGTGCATAGTCTTTTGAATGCATCAGCAAATATATTTCTATCAGGAACATAAAATTTATAAACTGTAGTTTTCTTTTTTCTTTAATGGTTCATTTACTAAGTTCAATTTATTTTGGCTTTCCCTAGAGTATTTGCTTTTAAAATTCATAAAATTCCTGCCCCATTCTTGTGTTTAGAGCTCATCAGTACTTTGATAATAAGATGGTATATTTCCAGACTAGGTTTTATTTCGTTTTGGCTTAAATATTTCCTCTTTATAGAACTGAGTTTATTAAAAATAATTTTCTTTTATTAAAAGATCATGGGGAAAAAAGAGAGGAGCAGATTGAATGGGATGTGTCCTTTTATAAAAATATTGATAAAACAATCAAGCTCGAGCTTAATGTTGACTGGAAAAAAAACAAACAATGTAAAAGCTGTGAGTTGAGTTTTATTCAGTGTCTTACTGAGGATCATATCCCAGGAGATAGCTTCTCAGATTGCTCTGAAGAACTTGTCCAAAAAGGTGCAGAAGAAGCCAGGATATTTATGTGATTTTGACTAAGGAGTGCATATAATCCAACATACATCTTTGTAGAAAGTTAATGCTGGCCATAAGGAATAGATATCTCAGTTACTAATTTTATTGCTTTTCTGAGTATAGGAAGATGCAAGAATCTGAGTTCATAAAAAGTTTCTTGAAATATATATAATTATCTAAGGGCTTGTTTGTCTGTTTTGCCAAAGCTCAGAGGGGCCTTGTCCTATTCTTTGTCCTGAATTCAGTGAGTTACAGTAGCCAGTGCTGCTGCTGCTGCTAAGTGGCTTCAGTCGTGTCTGACTCTGTGTGACCATATAGGTGGCAGGCTCCACCATCCCTAGGATTCTCCAGGCAAGAACACTAGAGTGGGTTGTCTAGTGACTTAATCCTTATAGAACAGGATGGTGAGTGACATTCTCTGTTTTACATTAACTTATTTTGGAATGTATATTAATTTTTTGAAAAATTTTAAAAACATCTTGGAGTACCAAAGCCACACTCATTAATATCTTAAAATGGAAGCTATAATAATACTAAGTATATGATCCATTTTTTAAGTGAATTTACCTGTTCAGAAGGGATATTGGCAATATTTGAAATAGGTCAGATTTGTCTTCTCTCTTTCCCTCTAAGGTTTGAATTTGTTGTAGTAAAATGGAAAGCCTATGGTCCTTTGGACAAGGTCCTTAACATATCTGTCTACTTTTCTCATTGAAAATAAAAAGGGGCCCTGTAGTCTCAGAGTTTTTGTGATAATTGTTTGAGGTAATGTTGTGAAGCAACGTTCTAACCTTTTTTTTTTTAATCCAATTTCCCTATGTCATTAAAGCTTAGTTATCTTGTGTCCTTGTTAAGGGAGTCACTCCGACATAGTTATTTGTGTATTAAGTTATTCTAGCAAAAGGAAAGAAGAGCAGCTGATTTAAACCCGAAAAGCCCAAATTTGCCAGCCTTCTAGGGTAATCTTAAATATTCTCAGCTCCCTCCTGTCTAGACATGAAATTGAGGCCCCTCCACAATGCCCAGGTATTTCTAGGATGGTGTAGGCATGGGAGAGGCTTGTAGGATCTGATCATCTCTCACTCTCAGGCCCAATCTTTACTCACTGCCTTGCCTCTGTGACCTTCTTTTTGGCCTGTATCCTCAGGCCCCTGTTCATTTCCCAAAGCTCAGCTAACAAAGGACTCTGGTAAACGGCAATTTGCTTAATTAAACAGAACATTTGGGGAGGAGGAATATGCCCAACATAGAAAAGGAAAAATAAAATTTCTCATTAGACAACTGTTTTCAACTGTGCTGTCTCTCATCTTAGACTATTTCCCACTCTTTCTTCTACTGTACTCCTCTACTCCCTGTCCAGAACCCCCAAAACCTCCAGTCTGTACTCCTGTGCCCAACAGTTGAAAGTTTCTGTTAATACATTATGCAGAGCAATTTTTCTTCTTTTTAATTTCCCCCTTTAATTTTCTCCTTCCAGCCTATGCCTAAGGACCCTCACTTTAAAATATTAAGGTATTTTCCTAAATAGAAGAACAGTATAGAGAACTAAGCAGAAGCTTTGAAATTAGAGTTTACCTTCAAAACGGCATAAAGCACTATTCAGATTGCTTCCGTGGGTTATTACATTTAACCTTCAAACAGCCTTGTGAGATGGGTACTCTTATCCTAATTTTACAGAAGAGGAACCTGAGGTCAAATTTATATCTATTCACTTGTTTCTATTCTCTTAATATTTTTCCAAGGAAGAGAATTTTCATATACAGGACATTTAATTTTTTTAATTTAATTTAAGTTGAAATGATTGTGGGCACTCGGTTGCTTCAGTTGTTGTCTCTTTGTGACCCCATGGACTGTAGTCTACCAGGCTCCTCTGTCCACAGGATTTTCCCAGCAAGAATGCTGGAGTAGGTTGCCATATCTTCCTCCAAGGGATCTTTCCAACTCAGGGATCAAACCCAGGTCTCCTGTGTCTCCTGAATTTGCAGGCAGATTCTTTACTGCTGAGCCACGGAGGAGGCTTTTTGATCTAAAAGCTTAAGCTGAGGTCCCAGCTAATAAAAAACAGAAAGAATCCGTCCCATTAATGGGAAATAATTGGAATAAAATTTTGGTGTGTGTACATGTTTGGATTTTTTTCTATGTGTTAAGCTTTCTCTACCCTTCATTGATTTCACAGATATACTTTAGCCTTGGATAATATTTATCCCCCTTATATACTTGATCTTATCACTCATTCTGCTTATTATTTTTATTCATTATTGTCTTTATTCAACTGTGGATTGCCACAGCTTTGGAGGAAATTTGCTTCTCTGTTTTTGTATCTGACAAGGAATTCATGAGTCTTTGTCAAATATGCATAATTAATTTATAATGGTACCAGCATTGTTACTTCTTTCTTGCTTTTTGGCATTCTCAAATTATTTGGGTTTTTGTTTATTATTTTTAAAATATTTGGGAAAATTCAACATGAGTTTGTGGCATGATGACAAAGAACTGGGAATGTTGTGTTCCGATCTTATTACTCTCCTCAAATTCCTACGGGACCTTAGACAATTTGAAAATTTTTTCTCAGTCTAAGACTTCATTTTCAGTTGGGGAAACTGCCTAGTTCCATAAGGATACAGAATACATTAAATAAGAGATGATTTTAAAGGGATTTTAAAGATGATTTAACAAACATTTGACTATATACAAAATTAAAAGATATATATAGCAGTAGTATGTGTTCTGCTTGTGAATTGCTGTATGTGAATGCTCTTAATTAAACAATGTAAGAGGACTCTCCAAGTAATCTTGGAAAATTCTAATCAAAAGAAAATTCTAATCATCAAAAAATGGAGAAATCTTTTTCCTTTCATCAGTTATTTTGTTGTTGTTGTTTAATTGCTCAGTCATGTCCGGCTACTTGCAACCTCATGAACTGCAGCATGCCAGGTTTCTTTGTCCTTCACAATCTCCTGGAGTTTGCTCAAACTCATGTCCATTAAGTCAGTGATGCCATCCAATCGTCTCATCCTCTATTGCTTTCTTCTCCTCCTGCCCTCAATCTTTCCTGGCATCAGTTATTCATACACATAATAAAAGAGCTAAATTGTTCTGCAGTGACCATGGAAAATTTATTATGAAAAACACTACTTTTATAGACTATATTTGTTATTTACCTCCATATCTTTGAAAACATATGATTGATATGCTGGGCCTAAGGGTGCAGCTCTCTTTCCTCTACCCATCCCATCATACACACACTTGCTTCCCATCCCCTATCCTTCCACTACAGTTGAAACACAACGTCAGTTAGATTCAGTGTTCACATTAGTATAACTTTCTAAGTGCTATACAAGTCTGTGCCATTGAAAAGCCTAGGATCATTTCAACTTTATTACTAATCTTTACATTTTTTCTGGAGGTTAATATTGCCTCATTTTTTTAAATTTTAGTTTTTAACATATTTATCATAAATTTAAATTCAAACCTTGAGCTGCTTGCCAATTGTCTGAATCTCTACCTAAGAATTCAGGTATGGCCTTCACTGGTGGTCTGGAAGGTTGAGAATCTGCCTTCCATGCAGGGGATATAGGTTCAATCCCTAGTTAGAGGACTAAGATATCACAGTCAAGAGGTAACTAAGCCCTCTCAACAAAACTACTGAGCCACTGGCCTCTGGAGCCCATCAAGTCCAACAGAGAAACCTATGCACCACAACAAAGACCTAAACTGCAGTCAATAAATAAATGATAAAAAATGAAAAAATAGTTTTTAAAAAAAGAGTGTAGATATATCAGTTATTCTATTAATCTTGTCTTCTTGAAAAAAAAATCACTCCTGGAGCCCTGGGCTACTCTTAACTGGGCTGTTTACATCCCTGGTAAGGTGATTTCCTTCACCTCGCCTCTTTCCAAATCCCCTCTTTTTCCTTCACTCTCGTAAAGCTTCTCCAGTAGCTTCCTGACTAAGGGGAAAGGAAATGACAACCCACTTCAATATTCCTACCTGGAAAATTCCATGGACAGGGGAGCCTGGCAGACTGCAGTCTATGAGGTCCCAAAGAGTCAGACATGACTGAGCATGCACACAAGGTACATGAAAGGAAATTTTTTGAGAATTGGCATGTCTTTAAATGTCTTTATTTCATTCTCACTGTAGTAATAGTTTGTATAAAAAGATAATTCTCCAGTTGAAGTCATTTTGCTTCAGAATATTACAGACATTGTTCCATTATCTATATCCCAGTGTTTATGTTGAGAATTCCAATGCCTTTCTGATTCCTGCTCTTTTGTTTGTGACCTGTTCTTTTGGCTTTGGAGATTGTTGGATCTTTCCCTTATCTCTAGGTTTCTGAATTTCACTGAGATTTGTGTGGGTGTCTTTCCATTTTTTGTGCTGGGTGATTTTTAAGCTTTTTTTTTTTTCCACAATGTTTTTTTCTTCCTCTGTGTTCCTGTTCTTTCTTTTTTGAACTTTGGAAAGACTAAGTGGTAAAATCCCTAAGATCTAAAGTCAGATTACCTGGGGTTGAACCTAGACTTTCTACTTGTTAGCAGTGTGACTATTTTGGGGCTCAATCTTCCAATTAAGATAACTTATTTTTGATCTGTTGGACTGTAGTTTCATTTTTTTTCTCTTCACGTGCCAATTCTTTGTCATTTTGCTACACTTCATAGGAGATTTTCTCAACTGTATCTTCCACCTTTTTTTTTTTTTTCAGTTCAGTTCAGTCGCTCAGTCGTGTCCGACTCTTTGCGACCCCATGAATCGCAGCACGCCAGGCCTCCCTGTCCATCACCATCTCCCAGAGTTCACTCAGACTCATGCCCATCGAGTCCGTGATGCCATCCAGCCATCTCATCCTCTGTCGTCCCCTTCTCCTCCTGCCCCCAATCCCTCCCAGCATCAGAGTCTTTTCCAATGAGTCAACTCTTCGCATGAGGTGGCCAAAGTACTGGAGTTTCAGCTTTAGCATCATTCCTTCCAAAGAAATCCCAGGGCTGATCTCCTTCAAAATGGACTGGTTGGATCTCCTTGCAGTTTACCTACCATGATATTTTTAATTTTCAGAAACTTTTGCATATCTTACCCCCTCAGGATATTAATGATTTTTTGTCAAGTTTTCTTCGTATTGTATAACCTCTGTTTCCTCCAAAATGTTGTTTTCTCCCTCTTTTATCTTTCTTTTTCATGTTCTATGTTAAAGCCTTTCCTCAAATGTCCAATATTCATGATTAACTGTTCATAGGTAAGGATAGAGGACTGAGACACTTATTTGAAGATAATGATCAAACATGGACTCCACAGAAAGATAATTTGGCTAGGACATTAATTGATTCTCTCCCAATTTCAGAATCTTTATATATGTATATGCGTTTTGGAACAACCGTTTCCCCTGAAGAGACTCCTACAGTATACTCTCTGGAGGATAAAGGCATTCCAGGAGTCAAATGGGCAGAAAGGACTAGACATCTCAGAATCCTACTTTCAGTAAGGAAGGTGAAGGTGAAGTCACTCAGTCGTGTCCGACTCTTTGCGACCCCGTGGACTGTAACCTACTAGGCTTCTCGTCCATGGGATTCTCCAGGCAAGAATACTGGAGTGGATTGCCATTGCCTTCTCCAGGGGATCTTCCCGACCCAGGGATTGAACCCGGGTCTCCCGCATTGGAGGCAGACGCTTTAACCTCTGAGCCACCAGGGAAAGTACCCCTTAATCAACTGTCCAGCGTCTGCCAGTCCTGTTGTATTATCCCTTCCAAGCAGTAAACCCCCAGTTTTGTGTTGGAATGAAGGAGGGCAAGTTGGCAGCTACATAGAGAAAATGTACTATGTGTCACTAATTCCTGATATTTTAGAGGATTCTGTGAAGTAAACTAAATTCTTTCTTTACTGCTCCCACTGCAGGCTTGGGATATAACTTACTCAAGTATCCTAAATCATTATCATTTTTCCATATGCTTTCCAACTCTCCTAAATTTCTATGTATTTTCCCTCTTCTGTTCCCCCACACCCTTTTGGGTTTATTTCCTTTAAAAATCCATTTTCTACACTAAATTCAAAAGGGTACATGAATCTAAATATTCACAGAGCATTATTTACAATTGCCAAGATATATGGAGGCTATCTATGTCCATCAACAGACAAAAGGATGAAAAAGATGGGATATATATAATGAAATACTTGTTTAATTGCTAAGTTGTGTCCAACTCTCTGCGACTCCATGGACTGTAGCCTTCCAGGCTTCTCTGTCCATGGGATTCCCCCAGCAAGAATACTGGAGTGGGTTGCCATTTCCTTCTTTAGGGGATCTTCACAACTCAGGGATCAAATCTACGTCTCTTACATCTTCTTCATTGGCAGGAAGATTCTTCACCACTGAGCCACCTGGGAAGCCCCATAATGGAATACTACTCAGCCATAAAAATAATGGAAATTTGCCATTTACAGCAACCTGAATGGACTTAAAGGACATCATTGAATTGAATTGAATTGAATTGAAGTCACTCAGTCGTGTCCGACTCTTTGTGACCCTATGGACTGCAGCCCACCAGGCTCCTCCATCCAAGGGATTTTCCAGGCAATAGTCCTGGAGTGGATTGCCATTTCCTTCTCCAGGGGATCTTCCCAACCCAGGGATGGAGCCTGGGTCTCCTGCATTGTAGACAGACGCTTTACCATCTGAGCCACCAGGGAAGTCCCAAAAGGACAGCATTAGGGCCTGCAAATGAAATAACTGAAATAAGTCAGACAGAGAAAGACAGATGCTGAATCATATCACTTATATGTGAAATCTAAAAAATATGGCAAACTAATCAATATAACAGAAAAGAAGCAGACTCACAGATATAGAGAACAGAGTACTGGTTGCCAGTTTCAGGGGTGATATAGGGGTGGGTACAAGGGGTGGGTGATATAGGGAGTTACAAGCTATTAGGTGTAAGATAGGCGCAAGGATGTACTTTACAACATGGTGAATATTGGTAATATTTTGTAATAGATATAAATGGAAAGTAACCTTTAAAATGGAATAAAAAATTAAGTGAAAAAAATTGAAACACTAAAAATTTTTTTAAATCCGTTTTCTGATGTTTTCTTGTTGGGACTTGGGGAGGAAGTAAAATTGGATATGTGTTAAATTATGCATTTTTACCTAGAAGTTGCAAAGCAGAGATTTCACTGGGTACCAATCTATCTAGACCCACTAGAGAGAGAGATTATTTCTCAATTCCTCAGGAAAATCTCATGAAAATTAAGGATTTTTTTTTAATTAAGGAATTTGATAGAGGTTTGTCTCCCTCCCAACCATGGTACTGCTGTCTACAGAAGTCATCAAATTGAATAATTGCTGTGACTCTTCATACTTAGAAAATTATTTCTTGATACTTAAGCATTTTACACTGCAAAAGTTTATACATTTAGTGAGTGGGAGGAAAGAAGGTACAACTTAATCATTGTCCCATCTTCTCTACTTCTTACGAACCTTTTGTTTTGCAGCAAAACAAATGGGAGAATGGAGATTCTGGTTGTGGGAAATGGGGAAAAAAAAAAGCTTAATTAAGCATGGACAAATCAAGAGATGAACAGAATCCTTATGGTAGTGAGTTCCATCTCCAGTTCAGTTCTTCCTTGAGTTCTTGATTTATCTTTATATCCTTTCTAGTTACATGTATCAATAAATTATAATTTATTTCCTTAAAATCATTTGTTTATGATTCCATGTCTTACTACTGAAAAAGCCCTGACTTAATTCATTAAAGAATCGACAAATTTACCAATATTAGGAACATAGAAATGATTTTCATCAACATAGCTAGCATAGAACTTTTTAAATTGCATGAGAAATTATAGAGGAATTTTATTTCTACTTCTAGAAAAGAAAATAAACCCTAAATACAATGGTAAGTTACAGGGCATGTCTAAATAGAAAAATACACATTAAGAAAGATATTTTCTGTCTTAACTTTTTCCCCTTATTCAACTCCCAGTGAATTTAATTTAGTGAATGGAGTTTCTTAAGATTAAATTTTTCTAGAACACTTTCTTAAAGTTCGGTGCCTGCTTCTCCTTACCTTTTGGCAGATATCAACATAATTTGATACAAAATAATTAAATTCATAATTATTACTCCAGTAAAGCTTATCCTTCATATTATATTGGGTGACTATCACAGATAATATCTATCCTTCTAAATACATAATTTTAAAATACATTTTATGTACTATTAAGATTCAGAAAGTCTTATACCTAAAATACAGTTCTGATAATAAAATTGTTCCTAGTCATATAATGCCATAAATCTGTAAAAGGACAGAGTCCCAAGGGTTATGGCTACTTGATTAGCTGCACAAATTGAAAATCACTGTCTTAAAGATTCTATTTTCAATTTTTTAGAACTTAGCACTCAATTGTAGCTTAATAGCTGCAGCACACATAACTACCTATCCAGCAACATCTCAGACTACATCATTGCTTGTCTTAACTTGTCTTTACCTTTTCAACACTCAAAATATAGACTTACTACTTTGTCCTTTCTCACCTTTGTCCCCCTTTCTCTTCTTATGCTCCTGGTTCTTATGAAAAGCTTTCTGTTTATAACCGATTTCAAGCTCCCCTAAAGCTGGATAGTGATCATTTACAGTTTCATCAAAATTATTAAAGTTTTTTGTAAGTTATTTAGTTTGGGACCCTCTAAGAGTACTAAATCTTCATTAGAAATCAAATTAAAATATTAAATATGACCAAATCATCAATTTAATACTTCCCTTAAAGTAAGAAGATGCAGTTTCACAATAAGTGTAAGTAAGAACTACTTGTGTTCACCTCTTGAAGATTAGAACTCCCAATTTTCAAGCAGTCATTATTTGGTTTTATTTAACCTCCAACATACATCACTTTTATCTTCTTAACCTATCTCTCTGCTTATGCTACAGGCCCCAGTATTCGATATAGAGGGAAAGGGCTATGACATACATAAGCACACCAGAGGGGTTACTTTTTATCTCATGCAAAAGAGAAGAGAATGTTCAGTTTGAATCTGGGTGTACTTTAGAACATAGACTGGCAATTCATTTCTTACATGATAGTATACATATTTCAATGCTATCTTTTTAAATAGAATGCTTAATATTGATAGTTTATATGAAGTTACCTCAACTTTTCAAAACACAGCACATCTACAATATTTCATTTCTCTCTGTTTTCCTATTGCCTTCATGCTCCTGTCTCTTATACACATCTAGATGTGTATAAGAGACAGGGGGAAAACGGTTTAAGTAATTAGTTTCTGTGTATTGCTCCTATTTGTGTCTTGTTCCTATAGCTACCCTACAGCATCTCAGCTGAGAAGCCTGAGTTAGTGTTTTATAGATGGAATGAAGCTCAGTTTTTGGTTTCTCAAGTTGATCTTCAAGGAATTGGAACATCTGGAAGTCCACTGATGTCTTCAACTTCATGCTTCAAAAAGTTGTCAACCTCATAACCAAGTGGTGTTCACTATGCGCCACTATATCATTGACCCTTCAGCTTCTGGAACAGGAGCAAAGGGAACAGGAGTGGATATATGGCAGCCTGTCCAGCAAAGCTACTGTTGTATAAACATGATTTAACACAGGCGGAAAAAAAAAAAAAACCCTCCTAGATATTAGGGTACACGTTTTTTCACTTTACACTGATTGTAACAACTGGTTTTTCTGTCTCTGAAAACAAATAAACTGGTAAGAACTTGTCAAATGCTATCATTTATTGTGCATGCCACTTGTAGAATGTGTTTGTGCAGGAGAATTTGCTCTTTCCATATGGTTTAAATTATTGGCAAAGTAAAGCTAACCAAGTGCATTTTGAAAGTATGGTGTGAATGACTTCCATTTTGGTTATTTATAGCTGTCCACAGCTATCAGTGTTTTTATTTTAAAATTACTAGAGCAATTATAGGACAGGTGGTATGCATTGAGCTTGAAAATATGACTAAGAATGATTCCCATAGTGAAGACTATATATAAAAGTAGCTTCATTATTCTTAGTATTTCATTTTATCCAAGGATCTTGATATAGTCTTTGTTCCTGGAGAAATTCCCATCTCTTTCTTATTACTTGAATGTTTTTCTACTTAAAAAAATGAAATTAGATGAGAAAATTAAATATATTGAAATATATATGTAAAAATATTGTTAAGAGAGGAGGCAGTATTTGCAAGCAGGGTACTGATTGTTTATCTAGAAAACCCAGTAAAAGCAAGTTAAAATAATGAGAAACAATTAAAATTCCCTAAATGTACTAGTTAATAAAACAAAGAAATCATTAACTTTCCTAGCACACCAAAAAATTAGCTTAAGATTATGTAGAAAGAAAAGACCCAATTTACAATAGAAATTAATAATAAAAAATCTAGCAAATTAAAAAGACAAAAAAAAATTAAAGTTCTATTGAAGATGTCAATATATAAGAAGACATAACATTTTCTTTCACAGAAAGGTTCATTATTATAATTATATCAAGTATCTAANTTTACAATAGAAATTAATAATAAAAAATCTAGCAAATTAAAAAGACAAAAAAAAATTAAAGTTCTATTGAAGATGTCAATATATAAGAAGACATAACATTTTCTTTCACAGAAAGGTTCATTATTATAATTATATCAAGTATCTAAGTTAATTTATGAATCTATTCTGATTCCAATTATAGGATGATTTTGTGAAATGTAAAGAAGTAATTCAAAAATTTTCATGGCAGATGATTGATTGGATGCATCAAATTATTGAGAAATATCTGAGAGAAAAGAGTAATGAAGTAAGACATCCCTATTAAATATTAAAACATGAACTTAAAGTAATTAAAATAGTATGATACTAAAATAGGAATGAAAAGATCAGTGGAACAGATCAGACACTAAAGATGGATGCAAGTACACTTGAGAATTTAGCATAATTTGTAGAGGAAAGACTAGTCAATAAATGGTGTCAGGATGACTGGCTAGCCACTTGGAAAATAATTAAGCTAGATTCCTACCTCACTCATTACACTAAAATAAATTCCAGATGGATCAAAAATATTTAAACTAAAACCATAAAAGTAGTTTAAAAAAAAACTCCGATGACTGTTTTTAATAAAATTGGAATAGGAAAGGCTTTTAAAAAGTGACATGAGACCCAGAATTCAGAAGGAAAAGACTGATAATTTTGACTACATAGAAATGAGTTTTCTTTGTGTTTAAATACATCAGTAAAGCCAAAAGATACAAACTGGAAAAAATGAGCATGACAAATATAGTTGAAAAGGACTAATTTATTTAAAATATATATATTAAATTCATAATTTGAAGGTTCATAAAACACATATAAAAACTCAATAGAAAAGGACTCAAAGTAGCTGGCCTTAGAAAATAAAACGCTAATCATATAAACCTATGAGAAGATACTGAACCTCACCCATAATATTTAAAACTGCAAAATAAAAGAGAGTGGTACAAATATCTATAAATAGGTAATAAGCAATGATTACAGTTTGATAATACTAAATATTAAAACTTCCATGTGCATATAGACAAAGATGAGAAAATGATACTGTTGATGAAGTTTTTTAGACAGAGAATGTTACAGTACTTTTTTTGAAAGGCAGTTGGCATTATTTATCTGAACATAAATTTCCATTGATCTAGCAATTGCATTTTAGATATTTAGACAACAGATAGACTTACATGCATGTTAAAATTTATGTGTAAGCAGAATTTACTTTCACTTTGGGCTTCCCTGGTGGCTCAGAGGTTAACACGTCTGCCTCTAATACGAGAGACCTGGGTTCGATCCCTGACATCCTGCATTGAACATAGACTGGCAATTCATTTCTTACATGATAGTATACATATTTCAATGCTATCTTTTTAAATAGAATGCTTAATATTGATAGTTTATATGAAGTTACCTCAACTTTTCAAAACACAGCACATCTACAATATTTCATTTCTCTCTGTTTTCCTATTGCCTTCATGCTCTATGTGGAAACTGACTTTTTTTCTTTCTCTTTCCTTCACACTAGCTTTTTCCTTTCAATTGCTCTGTTCTCTAGTCTTTCCACATTTTTAGATAGTCTTTTAGCTTGTTTCAATTCCAGCTCTTGATCTTGGTTTCAATGGTGGTTTTAATTAACTCCTTATAAATCAAGATGTTAACCCTTACCCACTATCGGTCATGCCACTTGAGACAGTATTTTAGTAATAGAGGTGGATTTGCATTGATCCATTCACACTACGACAGAGTCCTCACTGTGACTAATGATACAAAGGGTCAAGGTGACTTGGGTTAGTGGTTATAGCATCAGTGGTTAAAGAATAGATCAAATTTAACAATCCTATATAGAAACATTGGAGTTACCCTATATTTTGACATAATGCTTTCTAATCTGATACTTTAAAGATATTGCTATCAAAAATTACTTTTTCTGAAATTATACCAAATTTATTTCTACTTTTCCTTTCCAGATGAGTTTAAATGGTTAGCATGTTTGCATGAGTGTGTGTGCATGTATTGGATGTGATCACAAAGGTGGATGTGACTGCTCAAGATATATACATTTTGCATTTTGTATTTTGATTTCAGAAAATACATGTTCTAAAATCAAAGAAATTGAGAAACAGAGAAGTAATGGTCACATGAAGTGTACCTAAGTCATGTTAATAGTGAAATACAAGAACGTAGTATTACTGGGTTCCCACAATAGTAGAGTTCTATAGTAACAATTCAATATCTTTTGCCGCTGAGTTCCCCACTCATTTAGAGACTTGGTTGTGTAGCTTTTTCTTATATACTATAACGTCTATCATTATAACGTGAGCACTTTACTTGAGCTAGTTTTTGTTCCTTGCTACAAAATATATCTGGAAAATGTAATTGTTTCCAAAAATTCTAAATACAGGTTTGTTTTGTGATGATTCTGTTTGAGATTCTTAGTAATTTTATTCAGTTTGTCAGGATATGTATGTAGTCAGTACATAAAGAGCTATGGTGAGATGTCCCCAAAAACTGAACATAAAGGTTTCTTTGAAGGAAAGAATAATAATACGTAACCATTGAAGTATAGATGTAGGCCACTTTAAAAAGAAACAATTAGATAAAAAGTAGGGTAAATATGTGACTGAGGACATTTTTCAAACCTTTCAAGAAAAGGTAAACCCACAGACTTACTCCAGTTATAGAAAGGATGACTTAAGAGATTGACAATTGAATGAAGATTATATATGGAATAATAATGCTAACATATCTTCCCCACTATTGTAGGTGGGGTGGGAGTCCCCCAAAAGGCTCTTTTAATATACTAGATTGACCAAGAAGTTCATTTGGGCATTTCATACTGTGAATGAACTTTTTGGCCAATCCAATATTATATCCTGACAGTGGATATGGGTTTGTTGGCCATCATAGAATATTTTCCTTCACTTTGACTCATAATTTCAAAACAACTTTCTTATTATGATTATGTTTCTTATGTAGATTTTTCCATTAGGGAAAAAATACAATGGTCAGATGATAAATAATATTACAGGGCACTTGATCATTATGTACTGTGTGCTAAGTCGCCTCAGTTATGTCTGCACTTTGTGACCCTGTGGAGATTATACTTATCATTAAAAATTATGAAATGGATTTCTGGGTTGTACATCATTCTCTTGTAGCCTGGTTAGCAGGAAGTTTGCTGAGCCTTATCTTTTTCTTCTTAATTAGCTCTCTTGTTTTCTGTAAATTATTCAAGACTAATTTCCTGAAAAGAGTGTACTAAAAATTTTCACCTTGAATATTTAAGCATGTCTTTATTATGTGATCATACTTGATTGAAAGATTGGTCATGTACAAAATTCTTGATTGAAAATAATTTTACTCTTTATTTTGGATGCCTATTATATTGTCTTTATGCCTATTATATTATATTAGCTTTCAGTATTGCTACTGGGAAGTCTGACACCATTCTGATTCCTGATTCTCAGATGAGACCTGTTTTGTTTGATGTTTTTCTCAGTGGTAGCTTTTGGATCTTTCTAGGCACTGAGTAGTCATTCCATAGCTTTTCAAGAGAGGTGTTTCAATGCATCCTATTCATAAAAAAACAGACTCAAGGAAATTAAATAAGTTTCTCAATCAAAGAAAAACTAGAAAATGCCAGAAACAGTATTCAAACACAAGCTAATCCAAGAGTTTATATATTTTATGTGCTTTACATTACACTATAACCGTTAATTTGCAGAGTTCCAAAGAATAGCAAGGAGAGATTTTTTTAAAAGCTTTCATATGTGGTCAATGCAAAGAAATAGAGGAAACAATAGAATGGGAAAGACTAGAGATCTCCTCAAGAAAATTAGAGATACCAAGGGAACATTTCATGCAAAGATGGGCATGGTAAAGGACAGAAATGGTAGGAACCTAACAGAAACAGAAGATATTAAGAAGAGGTGGCAAGAATACACAGAAGAACTGTAAAAAAAAATCTTCATGACCCAGATAATCACCATGGTATGATCACTCATGTAGAACCAGACATCCTGGAATGTGAAGTCAAGTATGCCTTAGGAAGCATCACTATGAACAAAGGTAGTGGAGGTGATGGAATTCCAGTTGAGCTATTTCAAATCCTGAAAGATGATGCTGTGCAAGTGCTGCACTCAATATGTCAGCAAATTTGGAAAACTCAGCAGTGGCCACAGAACTGGAAAAGGTTGTTTTCACTTCAGTCCCAAAGACAGGCAATGCCAAGGAATGCTCAAACTAATGCACAGTTGCACTCATCTCACACACTAGTAAAGTAATGCTCAAAATTCTCCAAGCCAGGCTTCAGCAATACGTAAACTGTGAACTCCCTCATGTTCAAGCTAGTTTTAGAAAAGGCAGAGGAAGCAGAGATCAAATTGCCAACATCTGCTGGATCATGGAAAAAGCAAGAGAGTTCCAGAAAAACATCTATTTCTGCTTTATTGACTATGCCAAAGCCATTGACTGAGTGGAGCACAATAAACTGTGGAAAATTCTGAAAGAGATGGGAATACTAGACCACCTGACCTGCCTCTTGAGAAAACTATATACAGGTCAGGAAGCAACAGTTGGAACTAGACATGGAACAACAGACTGGTTCCAAATAGGAAAAGGAGTACATCAAGGCTGTATATTGTCACCCTGCTTATTTAACTTATATGCAGAGTACATCATGAGAAACTCTGGGCTGGATGAAGCACAAGCTGGAATCAAGACTGCCAGGAGAAATATCAATAACCTCAGATATGCAGATGATACCACCCTGTGGCAGAAAGTGAAGAACTGAAGAGCCTCTTGATGAAAGTGAAAGAGGAGAGTGAAAAAACTGGCTTAAAGTTCAACATTCAGAAAACGAAGATCATGGCATCTGGTCCCATCACTTCATGGGAAATAGATGGGGAAACAGTGGAAACAGCGTCAGACTTTATTTTTTTGAGCTCCAAAATCACTGCAGACAGTGATTTCAGTCATGAAATTAAAAGACACTCCTTGGAAGGAAAGTTATGACCAACCTAGATAGCATATTAAAAAGCAGAAACATTACTTTGCCAACAAAGGTCTGTCTAGTCAAGGCTATGGTTTTTCCAGTGGTCATGTATGGATGTAAGAGTTAGACTGTGAAGAAGGCTGAGCGCTGAAGAATTGATGGTTTTGAACTGTGGTGTTAGAGAAGACTCTTGAGAGTCCCTTGGACTGCAAGGAGATCCAACCAATCCATCCTAAAGGAGATCAATCCTGGGTATTCATTGGAAGGACTGATGTTGAAGCTATAACTTCAATACTTTGGCCTCCTGATGCGAAGAACTGACTCATTGGAAAAGACCCTCATGCTGGGAAAGATTGAGAGCAGGAGGAGAAGGGGATGCCAGAGGATGAGATAGTTGGATGGCATCACCGACTCAATGAACATGAGTTTGGGCAAGCTCTGGGAGATGGGTGAAGGACAGGGAAGCCTGGCACGCTGCAATCCATGGGGTCACAAAGAGTCAGACATGACTGAGCAAAAATAACAGTTAATTCTTTAAGATTTATGGAAAGTGGGAGTTCAGTTAAACTTTTCTTGTTTTTCTAATTGTTTTTCTGAAGAATTATGCTGATTCACAGTATGACTGCTAAAATACCACCTTTTATTCCTGTGGAAAATGAAGGATAAATCAAAATTATTATAGATAAAATAATTTTATTAGTTACTTAAGGATTGTCCTCACATTAAAATGTATAGGACTGTGTACATCAAGATAAATAATCCAATTTCAAATTTCTTGCATATTTCAAAATCACAGTCAATACACATTTAATGCATCTATTCCAGTTTGATTCTCTTCAACACATGTTCTAATTTCTTCTCACAGAAGACAGCTTTCTTATTTTAATGTGCTCCAGGATGATTAAACATCTTGATATCAGTTGTCTGTTTCCTAAAGTGTTGCAATGTGACTTGTCTTTTATAAGGTGTGCTAAATGTGTCTTCCATTTTTGGGGTTGTTTTTGTTAAATCTGTGATAACTTTTCTAAAAGCCTCATTCCAAAAAGCAACTGGTTCAGTGACTGTTACATTTATACATAAAGAAGTTTTATTTTAGCAAGATGTAATGCAATACTTTTATAGATGTCAAAGCACAGAGGTTGAATTTTATTTGCAACAAGTATGCTTAAATAACATGCCGGTTACATTTTACTGGAGGCTGTTCTTATCACCAAATTATATACATTAGGTTCTTATGTACTATGCAAAATAAATATGAAGTGAAATCCCTTTGCTCTATAATTCTTAGCAAGAAAAAGTAAAATATAGACAAAAGATGATATATATAATATGTAAAATATGATGTTCAAGGCAAATATAAATCAGTATGCAAATCAAAACCTAGCAGGTGGTATCCACTCATCCTTATCTTTTACCACCATAGTTTCACAACATTCACTTCATCTTTTTATATTTGATTCAGTATAGACACCACATATACTTTAAACTAGAAAAAGGAGAATTGGAACTTCTATATTACCCATTATCGATGTCTCAATCTTGCCACCCTCCCCCAGAATATGTCACACAACACACATACACATGCAAAAAAAGCAAGAGACTTTATTAGTTCTGCTCTATTCTCCCTGTTCAGGAAAAAAAAAAAATCCAAAATTGGTTTCTTGGGGAGAAAGTGCTTTGATATATTCTATGCCATAGATATTTTATGAGATGGTAACAGCCATCAGAGGAAACCAATAAATTGGGGAAGGGTTCCATAGCCAAACTGGTTAAAATCTCATCTTTTTTTTTTCCCACTGCATAATTTTTAAGACTTTAATATGCTGTGATATGCTCATTATAATCTCTATAATGAGAATGATGTATTTTATAAAAAAATTCCAAGGTTAATTTGGAGAAACTTTTTAATTTATTTTTGCCTGTGCTGGGTCTCCCGTGGAGGTAGGGATCAGTAGTGGTCTGCCACAGGGACAGGAGCTCTGGGTAGAGCAGACTTGGGTATGGCATAAGCCCTCTTGTAAGAGGTCATCACTAACCCCACCATAGAGCTGCCAGAACTTACACATGACTGGTAAATAGACTCTTGGAGGGCACAAAAGAACCTGTGCCTAGGACCCAAGAGAAAGGAGCAGTGACCCCACAAGAAACTGACCAGACTTGCATGTGAGTGTGAGTGTCCAGGAGTCTCTAGTGGAGGCGTGGGTCAGTGCTGGCCTCCTGCAGGGTTTGGGGCACTGAGTGTAGCAGTACATCCAGCTGGTCTTTTGAAGTAGGTCACCATGATCTTCATTACCTCCACCATAGTTTGGCCGCAGGTAAATTGCAGGGAGGGAACACAGCACCACCCATCAACAGAAAATTGGATTAAAGATTTACTGAGAATGGCCCTTCAGAATAAGACCCAGTTTCCCCCTCAGTCAGTCTCTCCCATCAGGAAGCTTCCATAAGACTCTTATCCTTCTTCAGAGGGCAGAGAGACTGAAAACCACAATCATAGAAAAATAACCAGTCTAGTCACATGGACCACAGCCGTGTCTAACTCAATGAAACTATGAGCCATGCCATGTAGGGCCACCCAAGATGACATCCAGCCATCTCATCCTCTGTCGTCCCCTTCTCCTCCTGCCCCCAATCTCTCCCAGCATCAGAGTCTGTAGAGATCACAACAAACTGGAAAATTCTTCAGAGATGGGAATACGAGGCCACCTTACTTGTCTCCTGAGAAATTTGCATGCAGCTTAAGAAGCAGCAGAACCGGACATGAAACAACGAACTGGTTCAAAATTGGGAAAGGAGTACGCCAAGGCTGTATACTGTCATCCTGCTTAACTTATATGCAGAGCACATCATGAGAAACACTGGGCTGGATAAAGCACAAGCTGGAATCGAGATTGCAGGGAGAAATATCAATAACCTGAGATATGTAGATGATACCACCCTTATGGCAGAAAGTGAAGAGGAACTAAAGAGCCTTCTGATGAAAGTGAAAGAGAGTGAAAAACCTGGCTTAAAACTCAACATTCAGAAAACGAAGATCATGGCACCCAGTCTTAACACTTCATGGCAAACAGTTGGGGAAAAAATGGAAACAGTGATAGACTTTATTTTTTGGGGATACAAAATCCCAAGTGGACAGTGACTGGAGCTATGAAATTAAAATACACTTGCTCTTTGGAAGGAAAGCTATGACAAACCTAGACAACGTATTAAGAAATAGAGACATTACTTTGCTTACAAAGGTCCATATAGTCAAAGCTATGGTTTTTCTGGTAGTCCTGTACAGATGTGAGAGCTGGACAATAAAAAAGTCTGAGCACCGAAGAACTGATTCTTTAGAACTGTGGTGCTGGAGAATATTCTTAAGAGTCTCTTGGAAAGCAAGGAGATTAAACCAGTCAATCCTAAAGGAAATTGATCCTGAATATTCACTGGAAGGATTGATGCTGAAGCTGAAACTCCAATACTTTGGCCATCTGATATGAAGAGCCAACTCACTGGAAAAGATCCTGATGCTGGAAGAGATTGAAGGCAGAAGGAGAAGGGGATAACAGAGGATGAGATGGTTGGATGTCATCACTTACTCGATGAACGTGAGTTTAAACAAACTCTGAGAGATGGTAAAGGACAGGGAAGCTTGGCATGCTGCAGTCCATTGGGTCACAAAGTCAGACAGGACTGAGCACCTGAACAAAAAGTCAGCGGTTAACTAACTTTACAGATGGATTTCACTGCACACCACTAATTCTTGCATTCCACTTCTCTACAGGTAAACTTTTCTTCTATTTGAAGTACATCCTTTAATAGCGCTTTCAGTGAAGTCTATAGATAACAAACTCTTTCAGTCCTAGCGTGGTTGAAATATGTCTTTATTTTACATTCACTCTTATTATCTGGCTATAGAATTAGTTACTTCCTTACACACTTTAAAGATACTTGTTCACTTTATTCTGGCATCTGTTTTTGGCTTTGAGCAGTTTATTATACAAACCTAACTACTGTTGCCCTGTGGAAAAGCTTTTTGATAGCCTTTAAGATTTACTTTTCATTCTTTAACACTCTTGAGTTTCACAACCATGTGTTTCAGCGTTGATTTATCTTTATTTATCCTGCTTAGTATTCAGAGTGTTCTTTCCATCTGACAACCTAGTCTCTTCCATAAAGATAATTTGGATAATTTTTTCTCATTATCTTACAATTTACTAACCGTCTTTGATACTGCCCAGTTTAGAATTTGTCTACTGAGCTTTCAAATCTAATGACTATATTTTTCATTCTAAGCTTTCTAATGAAATAGTTCTGAGTCATGTCCTTGTTTCATTTCACCATTTTAATTTTATATTTATTTATTCTTCTTAATAAATACTATATCCTTCATTTATCTTTGAGGATATTAAAAATACTTAAGAGTGCTTTCAAAATTATCCTATTAATTTTTGCTTCTCTTTGGATAAACTTACCTTAAACATGGTCATGACTGTGTTGGCTGTCTTTCTTAGTACTAAGTTAGACTTTACCATATACTTTGGGATTTTGGTCATGTAGGCTCACTTAGAAGGGCTTAATCCCCCCAAGCCTACAGGTCATGCAGTAGCTTTCTAGAGCTCCCAGTCTCAAATGAGGTCTCATCGTTGGTTTATCAGGGCTGCTGCCCTGCAATCACATTAAAGGCAGGATAAGCAAGGTCTGTCACCAAGCCACATCCCCTCACAACAGGCTCAAGATTCCAGAGTGAGGCTGGTTCTGGGTCTTCCCACCTCCCTAGACACAGAACTTAAGGGTCTTCATTAGTGCCTCTACTCAGGCTCTTTTCAGTAAGGGGTCTATTCTACCTCTTAGTTTCTAGCAGGGAGCCCGGCACTACCGTGCTGCTTCCCAAGGGCCCCTGAGTGCTGTGCCTGCCTTGCAGCAGCTGAGGTCCCAGCCACTCCTGTCTCCTTCCAGACAAGAAGCTTGGCAGCCTCACTGGTTCAGACCCTGCTATCTGCTTTGAGTGCTTTTTCTATTTCTCGTTGATCAAGAAGTTACCGCTCTCATTTTAGGGTGTGGCTATATGGTTTCAAGGTTTTTTTCTAGTTATGGTTCATCTATTGCTTTTATGTGTTTGGAGCAAAGAAAAGGGATATTGGGAACTGACAACATAATTGTGATTATAGTTCTCTCGATTGTGTTTTCATCTTACATTGCTACTTGAATTAGAAGAAGAGGAGAAAGGAACTTTGAGTTCAGAATTTTCTCTCAAATTTCTCTCATCTAAGAGCAACCCAGTAAGACTACCGTATGACTATCATAGTAACACAAGTCAAAATATTAGCTTTCTGCAGAATTTCATGTTCTTAAGTATTTTGTACCCATTTATGTTACATATAACATAAATATATAGGTAATAAATAGGTAATTCATTTTTTATATTTAAGTATAATATATTAAGATAATATATGTTATATTAGGACCCTTAAGTCCTAATATATTACACTTAAATATAAAAAATGAATTACCTATTGATAGCTCACACTTTCTGCTTTCAAACATATTGATAATTCATTCTCGATGTTTCATTAAGTAATTTGCAGTAACAAACAGGTTAATACATTCAACCCCCAAACAGGTACCTGCTCATTTAAACCCAAACCAAACTACTGATCATTTATTTTATCCCCAAGTCAGGTAAAGTATAAACTGGAAACTACCTCAGTAAGTATACTCCACATTAGGTTTCAACTTACATTCATCAGTCTGACTGAAGCTCCTTAGAAGTTCTAATTCTCTTATACTTAAAGGAATTACTAGGTATTTTACTTCTTTTTTTATTGTTTCTGTGACAAGTTCTAATTCTAATGCTGTCGTTCAAAGATTATTTTCAGCTGCAGATTTATAAATTAAATGTCAAGAACATAAAGTTTTTCTGACATTACTAAAATTGACTGAAAATATAATCAAAGGAGCTAGAGCAAAGACATTTTATACAATATCATATTTTCCCATATTGTCACTCACACTAGAAAGTATACTGTATATTTTAATGTTGCAAAACAATTACAAAAAAAATGAGAAATTAAATGTAATTCAGAAATTTAAAATAAGGTTAAATTAGGGAGTGGTTGATTATAATTTTCTGATAATACCTATTTTAACATGTAACTCTATAAATCATTTAAATTTTAAATACTATTACAAAAAGACCATAAAGATAACTGCCTTTCCAAAGTGGATAAATTAATGCAAATGTTATAAGTGCAAAGAATCATATCTCTTAGCTTTAGATATGTGCTAAATTCTACTTTTATTAATTTACAAAACTAGTCCTTTAGGGAATAAAATAAAGTTTTTAAAAAAGACATGTTTTCTTTTTTTTTAAAGACAGATTTCCAAAATCTAACCAAAATTAGCTTTGTCAGAGATAAAAATCAGATGGTTCATTGTTAGAGTAGCAAAATACGTGGAGAATATTGTGTCTTTTTCATTCATGGTATTTTCTTTTTAGTACATACAACTTCCATGCCAGGAATGGATCCCACGTCAAACAGACTTCTCAAAAAAAAAGGGCCAGGCTTATTTTATTGCAGAAAATCTCAAATGTAAATATAAGGGCCTTGAGAAAATGGCCCCCTTTTTAGATGTTTCTGATGGTTTTGTACATGCTGGTAATGAACGGTGAACATGATCTGTGCTAAGTAGTGAATTCACGTCAAATGGACAAGCTGGCAGCTGTGGGAGCACCTTACTCTGTCAACAGCAGTCAGGGCTGCTTCGTTATATAAACTTCCTTTTTAAGAGGGAATTTATACAGTTAAATAGTTTCAAATCATTTATTTTTAGTTTCCTTAAGAGAAGCATATGTATCTTGTTTGTATTAGTTTTGGGGGGATTCCAAGAGAGTTGTCTAAATTTCCTGCATTTTCAGCAGAAAATAAAAACCTTCAACAAGATTAATGGGACTTGGCCAAAGTGGGGGAGAGTGGGGTGGAAGCTACAGGAAAGACTCTTTTAAAGTTAACGTGCAAATGGCCTTCAAAGCCAGTCATTCAGTGATGGAATCTTGCTATCTCTCTGTTGTTAAAATTCACTGGCACACATTACTGAAAAGCTTTGTGACCATGCTATTTCCAGCCAGAACTGGAATTGTCCCAGAATATCGAGATTCTGACAGCAAGAACTAGCTTTCTACTACATATAGAATTACAGCTGAAGAATAATCCTGCGACCAGAGGAAATGATGTGAAACATTAATAACGCGGCAGGCGGTGGGCAGTAGGGAGAAGGCTGAGCTCTGGCACCAGTGTCTTGGGTAAAATGAGGTGGTCGTTTTCTTCATTCCTTGGGCAGGGTCTGAATGTGGTACATGAGCCTTAACTAGAATCCTGGGAAGCCTGTTATTTACAGCATGCTTACTGGTGGTGGGAAAGCAAGATAATGGTGACTGCCCGGGTACATGGGTTAACTTTACATGTTTTTGCACACCCGGAAAACAGCCAGAGAACTCCAAAAAAGGAATGTGTGGACTGAAATCGAGCTAGGCTACAGCCCCCCACAAGCATCTACCTTAGCTGGCTACTCACACTGGGAAGCACTGGGGGCCGGAACTGTGCTTCTCACCCCTCCCCTGGGCCTCCCACTGGCAGAAGAGAGGAAGCACACATGAAGCTTTTTTTAAAACAAGGAAATATAATTAATTAATTCATTTAGGCCACGCCATGTAGCATGCAGGATCTTNGAAGAGCTGACTCATTGGAAAAGACCCTGATGCTGGGAAAGATTGAAGGCAGGAGGAAAAGGGGATGACACAGGATGAGATGGTTGGATGGCATCACCGACTCAATGAACATGAGTTTGAGTAAACTCCAAGAGTTGGTGATGGACAGGGAGGCTGGTGTGCTGCAGTCCATGGAGTCGCAAAGAGTCAGACATGACAGAGCGACTGAACTGAACTGAACTGTGATTGGTCTTTGTTGCTGAGTGGGTTTTTCCCTAGCTGTAGTGAGCAGACGCTGTGCTCTGTTGTGTTCTTCAGGCTTCTCATTGCAGTGGCTTCTCTCACTGCAGAGCATGGGCTCTAGGGCACCTGAACTCAGTAATTATGGCTGCTGGGCTCTGGAGCACAGGCTCGACATTTTAGGCAAATTGGTTTAGTTGCTCCATGGCATGTGGGGTCTTCCCAGATAAGGGATTGAACCTGTGTCTCCTGCATTGACCTGAAAATTCTACATTATTTTTTACCACTTGAATGCAAAAGGGGAGAGCAAAATCCCTCAAACTCCTGAAGTTGCTATTTCCAAGTGTCCTAATGAAATTTCAACAACTGAGTTTGACTAGCTTATTGAAACCCTGCACCTCAAGCTGACTCTAAACCTGTCTTCAATCAAGTTGACCACAACATGCAGTCAGGAAAGAAGTAGGCATTTGCTGTTATGTCCCTCCTTATCAGTACAAATGCTATTCTATTTTATAACTGCCACAACTCTCATCAGCCCCAACTTCCTCTTTCACACCTCCCATCCCACTGCCAACCAAAATATTGTGACCCTATATTTTTCAGGAAGATAAATCATGGGAATGAAAATTTTCAAAGAGGACTTTTTCAGAACATTGGCAGCAGATTCTTTACCCTGCCACCAGAGATGTGAGTTCTATCCCTGATCAGGAAGATCTCCTAGAGGAGGACTTGGCAACCTGCTCCAGTATTCTTGCCTGGAGAATCCCAGGACAGAGGAGCCTGGCAGGCTACAGTCCATATTATAGTGGCAGTGTTTTTTAGCATATTCACAGCATTGTTCACCCATAACCACAATCTAGTTTTAGAATATTTTCATCATCACTAAAAGAAACCCTGTACTCACTAGCATTCTCCTCTATACCACCCGCCTCCACATTCAGTTCACATAAACTGAACTGAACCACCAGTCAACTTTCTGTCTCTAAAAAGTTTTCCTATTCTGGACATTTTCTATGAATGTAATCATCCAATATATGGGCTTTTGTGATTGCTCTTCATCACTTAGCATATTGTAGCATGTATCAGTAGTTAATTTCATTTTATTGATGAACAAATTACATGTTATGAAATATCAAATTTTATTTATCATTTCATCAGTTGAGAGACATTTAGGTTATGAACTTTTTGGCTATTAAAAGAAATGCTACTTTGAACATTTGTGTACAAGTTTCTGTCAGAGTGTTTGTTAATTTGGGGGGGGGGGGTAAATACTTAGTAGAATCACTATATCATATGGTAATTCTTTGTTTCTTTTAGGAAATGCCAACTTTTTTTCCCAAAGAGGCTGTACCATTTTACATTTCCACCAGCAAAGTATGAAGGCTCCACTGTCTCCACATTCAATCTTTTTTATACATTAACTTTCTCAAAAACAAAAAGACATGAAGGAAGGAAGGGAGAGAGAGGGGGAGGGAAGGAGAAAAGGAAGGAAGGAAAGAAGGAAGGAGTGGGGCTTCCCTGGAGGTCCAGTGGTTAAGACTGTGCTTCTAATGCACAGGGCCCAGATTCAATCCCTGGTTCAGGAACAAAGATCCCACATGCCATGATATGGCCAACAGTTTTTAAAAAAGGAAAAAACAACAACCTTAAAAAAAAGAAAGGTGGGAAGAAAGGAGGAAGGGAGGGAGGGGTAAGGAGAGACAGGGGAAATAAGTCAGCTAATGCTTTCCTGCTGATAAGTCATTCTAATGATGAACTAGACCATTGGAGTTAGGTATTATGAAAATAAAGGCTAAATTGCATTGACCTTTTCTTCCCTACATTATCAGCCATTTTGCCTCTGAAATCATGATTCTAAATATGATCTATGAAAAAATATAAAAATGCAAGAAACAAAACAGTGTTTATGTATTCACACATATTTTCATACAGGCATGCAAAGTAAAGAATACAGAAAAAAATACACCACGGTTGTAACAGCTGCCATCTCTAGAAATCAAAATTGCACATCGATTTTTTTCCTCCTCATTTTGCTTATCTATAACTATCTTTGTAAAAACAATATGTATGTGGAGCTTTTTTGCTTTGAGAAGAAAATATGATCCTTTTGTGAGCGGGCCCCATAGCCCACTGGTTCTCAACCTGGCTGAACATTAGAATCACAAAAGGAGCTTTTAAGAAAAATATCAATGTCTTGACCTGCTTCCTGAGAAATTCATACTCAGGTCATCTGGGATGATTCCAATGTATAAACAGAGTAAGAACTACACCCTGTACCTTCAGTTCTCTGCTATCTCATTTGTTGAGTTTTGCTGGAAGGAAAAAAGCTTTCCTACAGGCTGACAGTCTCCTGATGTGAGCTTAGCTGAGGCCATTTTATTTATGGTTTTCAGGGTATTATGTTTACTGAGTTACATCTGGAGAAGCTTCCTTAGTATCAAGAGGCTACTTCAAGAAACATGTGAAGAGGTGTCCCAAACTTTCTTCTGGCAAGTGTCATGGGAAGATCAGCAACTTAAATGCTGAAATGAAACCATCTGGCACTTAAGGAGCTTTATACACATAGTAAGGTGCAATTTTTAAGCCACTCTTCAAAATAAAGCTGTCTTTGGCTTAATGAATAGTAATATTTAGACAGTGATTTGTCATGCTGTCCTCCGCTGCGTGTAAGGAGAGATGCATTGAAGTGGTCTGGGGATGGGAGAGAGAAGATGAAAGTAAACACCTAAGGCTTCAGTAAGAATATGCATCACTGAATATTCTGTATATGTTGCCTTTTGCTTTTTATGTACGGTAGGCAGTTGCAGAGAAATTCTGTCCATTAAAATTCTTGATACTAATATCTATCATAAACTAACATACTTTTTGAATGAAGAACAAAGTAGTAAGCTTTCTGGATGAATAGTGGGGCAGTGTGACTATATGTGTCTGATATGTTCAAAAACTAGGGATATTTGATGTTCCTGTCAGAAGGATCTACTCCTAAAGCATCTAAAGACTTTTAGGTTAAAAAATTGAAAGCATACATTCCTTGATAAATCTCACTCTTAGCTCCTGTCTGGTTTCTGTTTGGTGGGGTAAGAAAACAGGTAAAGAGAATGGTTGTCTTTCTCTGTGACAAGGGGAGAAAGTGCTACTGAATTTAAACAGCTCTTTCATGAATGTCAGTTATTTTCAGAAAAATTATTTTTGACTTTTAATCCACAAACCAATTTTAATGTTTCAAGGTACATGGAAGTTATGTGGGGAAAACAGCAACAAATGACATTATTCAGGCCTTCAAATTCTATGATCCAGAAGAAAAAATACAAGTCCTTAAAAAATTATTAAGCAAAGTAGAATTTTTTTAAAAAATCATGAAAATGATCTACAGTTCTGTAAAATTTCTAAGAATAAAGAGAGCACTTTGGATGTTGAAGATGTTTAATGTTTTTTTTGCATGATAGCAAACCTGAATTTTCTCCCACCTTTTAGAAAGTGGTACCAACTTTCAAATGAACCTGTGATCCTTTCAAATTAAATTGCAAGAGTTTTGTTTATCCTTTTCCCTCACTGCATTGTTTACAATTATTATTTCTATATGATAAGTGTCAGCAGTGTTTTGGTGTTTTGATGTTCTGGCTCCTCCTAAAAATAGCCAAATTACCTGTAAATTTAGAATGTTAATTTGTAATCACATTGGACATTCATATCAGAGAAGATACAAGATTTCTCTCTTCATCTGTATATCTCAGGTTGTTGCTATTTCTTCTCCTTTGGAAGAGAACTTCTTTTGGAAAGTTCAAACTTCTTTTTTTTAGTGCCATATTAATGACTATCAATCATATTTTATCTATAGTTTACTTTTATTAAACTGTATAACTTACAATACTATATTAGCTTCAGGTGTACAGCATAGTGATTCAATATTTTTATACGTTATGAAATGATCACAATAGTTTCCATATGTCACCATACAAAGTTATTTCAATATTATTGACTATATTTCCTATGCTGTATATTACTGAAATTTAAATTTTTAATGTTTAAACATAATAATAATGATGTTTATCATTTGTTAAACTCTTTCACTTTTCTCCTTCTTCTGTGTTTATATTGCTGTAAGTGTATTACTTTATTTAATATTAAAAAAAATCCTATGTATAATTTTTCTTGTACTTACCAGGTGGCTCAGTGGTAAAGATTCCACCTCCCAATGCAAGAGACACAGGAGATGCAGGTTTGATCCCTGGGTTGGAAATCCTCTGGAAGAGGAAATGACAATTCATTCCAATATTCTTGACTGGAAAAATCTCATGGACAGAGGAGCCTGGTGGGCTACAGGCCTGCAGAGTCAGACACAACTAAGCCACTGAGCACACATGCATGTATGCTTCATCGTTAGTATAATTCCTGAAAATGCACATAATACCTTGTTTTTATTGACTTACTTTAAACTACAATAAGCAATGAAAAGACCCAGACCTGAAAGTGGTTGTTTCCTCTATTGCAATGATTGAGTTTATTCCCATCCTCACCTCGTTCTTTTAAAGATATCTCTCAGCTAAATTTGTGAGCTATACATTCTGTTTCTATTCATCTAATGTCGTTGTTCAGTCATTAAGTCATGTCCAACTCCTTGTGACCCCATGCACTGCAGCATATCAGGCTTCCCTGTCCTTTATTGTCTCCTGGAGTTGGCTCAGATTCATGTCCATTGAGTTAGTGATGCTATATAACCATCTCATCCTCTGCCGCCCTCTTCTTTTGCCTTCAGTCTTTGCTAAGATCAGGGTCTTTTCCAGGAGTCAGCTCTTTGCATCAGGTGGCCAAAGTATTGGAGCGTCAGTTTCAGCATCAGTCCTTTGCTGAATGCATATTTAGAGTCTGTTTCCTTTAGGATTGATGGTTTCATCTCCTTGCTGTCCAAGAGGCTCTTAAGAGTCTTCTCCAGCACCACAATTCAAAAGCATCAATTCCCCACACTCAGCCTTCTTTATAGTCCAATGTTACGATCTTTATGGTCCAGCTCTGTACATGCTGCTGGTAAGTTGCTTCAGTCGTATCCGACTTTATGTGACCCCAGAGACAACAGCCCACCAGGCTCCCTTGTCCCTGGGATTCTTCAGGCAAGAACACTGGAGTGGGTTACCATTTCCTTCTCCAATGCATGAAAGTGAAAAGTAAAAGTGAAGTTGCTCAGTCGTATCCGACTCTGTACATGAGTACTGGAAAAACCATAGCTTTAACTATGTGGACCTTTATCAGCAAACACANTCTTCAGGCAAGAACACTGGAGTGGGTTACCATTTCCTTCTCCAATGCATGAAAGTGAAAAGTAAAAGTGAAGTTGCTCAGTCGTATCCGACTCTGTACATGAGTACTGGAAAAACCATAGCTTTAACTATGTGGACCTTTATCAGCAAACACATTGTCTAGGTTTCTCTTTCCAAGGAGAAAGAATCTTTTAATTTCATGGCTCCAGTCACCCTCTGCAGTGATTTTGGCGCCCAAGAAAATAAAATCTGTCACTGCTTCCACTTTTTCCCTGCTATTTGCCATGAAGGGATGGGACTGGATGCCGTAATCTTAGTTTTTTTGTTTGTTTTTAATTTATTTATTTTTAAATTGAAGGATAATTGCTTTGCAGGATTTTGTTGTTTTCCATCAAACCTCAACATGAATCAGCCATAGGTATACATATATCCCTTCCCTTTTGAAGCTCCCACCCGTCTCTCTCCCCATCCCACCCCTCTAGGTTTATACAGAGCCCCTGTTTGAGTTTCCTAAGCCATACAGCAAATTCTGTTGAGTTTTAAGCCAGCTTTTTCACTCTCTTCTTTCACCTTCATCAAGAGACTCTTTAGTTCCTCTTCGCTTTCTGCCATTACGGTGGTATCATCTGCATATCTCAGGTTGTTGATTTTTCTCCCAGCAGTCTTGACTCCAACTTGTGATTCATCCAGCCTAGCATTTCATGTGATGTTCTCTGAATATAAATTAAATTTTTGGAACCAACCCTTTGTTCCATGTCCAATTCTAATGATTGCTGCTTGACCTCCATACAGGTTTCTAAGGAGACAGGTAAGGGTGTCTTGTCCTCTCATCTCTTTAAAAATTTTCCAGTTTGTTGTGATCCACACAATCAAAGGCTTTAACATTGTCAATGAAGCAGAAGTAGATTTTTTTTTCTGGAACTCCCTTGCTTTCTCAATGACCCAATAAATGTTGGCAATTTGATTTCTGGTTCTTCTGCCTTTTCTAAACCCAGTTTGTACATCTGGAAGTTCTCAATTCATGCACTGCTGAAGTCTAGCCTGAAGGATTTTGAGCATAACCTTACTAGCATGTGAAACGAGCATTTTGAGCATAACCTTACTAGCATGTGAAACGAGCATTACTCTTAAGTAGTAGTATATACATAACCTAGTAAGTTTTGAGATGAATCAATAATTCTATCCTTCTCTTAAAATAAGGCAAGAAACTTATTCTTTTATATTAATATGTTATTTTTAGTCTATTTTAAACAAACTAGTTTTCACATGGTTCTATTAGTTTTAAACATTGAAACCTAGAATTATCAAAAAGCATTTGACTTTTTTTTTTGTTTGTCTATTTTTGTTTGTCTACACCCTTTCCTTTTATATTCAGTTTCCTTCTTGCCAAAGTATATTTTTTGGTACCATTTTAGTAAGGATCTGTAAATATCACTTGTCTCAATCTTTGTACAACTTAAAACTTTTTTAATTTTTAAAATTTAATTCTTGATTCTCTAAATTTTCACCATGGTTATTTAAGTGTGGATTTTTTTCAAGGTACGTTACTCAGAAATGTCTAATTTTTGAGTATGAACATTGATGGTTTTGTTCATTTTCAGAGTATTGCATCACTCCCAATCTCTCATTCTGATGGGATTTATTAGGTTTATTATACTTATATCAGAAATTCTCATTCTATCATCCATTCATCTTCTATATTTATAATAAATTTATTTATTTAACAATGAATTTATAGTTAACTGAGAAATAACATAAATACAGTACCATATAACATATATATATACATTGTTTACTTCCTTATATATATTTATATATGTATACATTATATACATACATATATAAATTATATTCCTTATATATATGTGTGTATATATATATGTATGTATGTCTTACTGTATTTTAAGTGAATTTCTTAAATTTCTTTCTAGATCTATTTTCTTTTATGTTTCATATACTGGATTGTTCACATGTTGAGCTTTTCCTTTCAATTGCAGTATTTTTCATTTCTAGGATTTCTACTTTAATCTTTTTCAAAACTGCATCTTCCTTTTTAGGAGATGCTGTCCTTGTAATTTTTATTTTTTCCTTATTTATTTCTTTGAACATTTAAAACAAACTTGTTTTTACCTGCTTCTATTAGTTTTAACATGTGGATTCTCCTGTTTATTGACATTCCTGGCTCTCAGGAAGTCTTCTCCTCTCAAAGTGCTTCAAATTTTGACTGAATCTAACTTCAGATTTTTTCCAAAGATGTGTCATGGTTCAAGATTGTGAAGTCCTTATTGTGGGTGGTTTTACATCTACCTCTGCCAATCCATGGGATTGGCAGTTTAAACTGCCAGCCAGTTTTAACAATGATTTCTTGACTTCAAATTCTTTTGCCAAACATAATATGTGAGTTCAACCCCTACTCCCGTATAGTATCAGTTTTGATTTCTCCTGGATGATTAATTTTCAACCATGAACTAGGACAGGCAATCCATTTTTCTTACCAAATTCCCAGTCCAGTGGAAGAACTTTCTCTAATCCCTTCAAGGCTCCTGCTTTAATGCTGAGCATGCACCTATAGCTCTCCACACCCACAGGCCTGGAAACCCCTACTTTTCCCCAAACTCTCTCCTCTCGGGTGAAAACCTCAGTGACTTAGAATCTCCAGGTCCCATAGCTGCAGGGCCCATTTGGCTTTAGCTCCCATTCATTGCTCTGACTTCAGATTGACTGTTCATTTCATGTGGTTTTTCTTTTTTGTTTTCAAGCATAAATGTGGGTATATATGTTTTCATGGTTGTTATGTTCCATTCAACAGTGCTAGATTTGAAGCAAAGGGGAGGGAGAAGTTAATCAGCCACAATGACTGAGCCAGAGACTCCAGTTTTGTCTAGTTTGACTTTTTATGTGTCTTCAGTTTGCTTACTTTTTTTCCCCTCTATTAAATAAACCAACAGGTCACATAGTCTTTCTTGAATATGTAGCCTTATATCCTGTTGCTCTGTCTTCATGTGTCATGGGTGTCAGAGATGGCAAACTCCTAGAGGACAAGCACTGCACTCCATGCTGACAGGCATTAGCATCACTGGAAAATGAAAATACATTTAGTATCCACGGTAGTTCTGAGGATTCCATTTGCAGGGGAAATTATCTTTAAGTTGGCAGCTTTCTTTTTGGCAACTCTGTCTCATAGACTCAGACTCCAAGTGCAGCTTTCTTTTTGGTTTGGCAGTGGTCATTAGTGTCTTCATATTCTTTCTCTGCTTCTTAAGAATAAACACAACGTTTTGCTCCCACTTTTGCTTACTGTGACCAAATCTCATGAAACTGGAGGGCCCTTGGGTACTAGCCACAGTCATTTGCTGCAGTTGCTTGACTTAATACTTCGTCAAGTGTCACTCTCAAACCTGAAATATCATAATGAGAATTTGTGTGTGTATGTAGAGAGGAGGGGTAAAATTATGAACTATAAAACCAGAGTGACAGGAAGGTGCTAGGAGAAATGTTCAAAACACTGATGTGATTTATGAACATGTGGCAAACAGATGTGGTAGAGTAATAAGGACCCCCATCTCCTTTTATAAATTTGGATCATATTTGTGTCTCTCCTGAATCCCCCCATCCCTAGGTTCATAATATGCTTTATTAAAATCCTCTCCAGGGCATATGGATGATTAATAATTGTTGATGACAGAAATTTGGTTTTGGTAAGCTGCACAGTGAAAGATAAATACAACGGGGCTATTTTAACCTCTGTATATTAAGCTTATTAGAGTGACGCTTCTTGGTAAGATGGCCTGTGTTGAGATTGTGTGTGATTTATGGAAATGTCACCAATGACCCTGGTTCTGGAAAAACTCTTAAAATCTCTTTTGTTGTAATCATCACTTGAGTTTCAGTTGTCACCAGGGAAAATCATTTTGGGAAAAAAACATAATCAGGAGCAGCTAAAATATGCTTCAAATAAAATAAATATTGGGTAGCTATCTAGGAATAAAAATACAAAGAAAGCTCTAAGATGGATGTTGGAAATAGAAATCTGTTTGTAACTAACTCTGAATGTGGTGTAGAAGAGAAGCAAATGGATAGGGAAACAATGGAATATTGGCTTTTGAGTTTCTTCCCAAATCTGACATGTCTGAAACTTTTAGATAAGCCTTTTAATTCTTTCTAGCTTTGTTAAGAGAGCAAGTACTCTGCACTTAGTGTCTGTAAAACAGTTTGAAAAACTTTTAATAAAACAAAAATTTTAGTAGATGTTGCATCTATATGGCAAGGAACTCAAGCAGTACATGTGTTTATAGTGAAGAATTAGTTTTCCTTTCATCCTTTTCAAGTCCTCAATTTTGCCTGTCTAGAAGCAACTCTTATTAGTTTGAAGTTATTTAATAAAAGTCCTAATATTATAAGCCAGTCTTTCAAATAGGAATATTGAAATTTACCACAAATTGAATTAGCATCCTGTACTACTCACAGTGAATTATTAGTTATTTGTAAAGCTGATATTTATAGCAAGATCATATAATTCTCACCTCACTCAAGTGATATGTTGAAGAAACTTAACATAGATAAAAGAGAAAGTTTCAAAATAAAGCAAATAATGTTAGAGACCTGATGATTACTGATTTGGTGAATTTTTGTTTTGAGCTAGGCCTTTGTCAGGGGGAACTAAAAGATCAGACAGCTGAAACTCTTGGTTTACAACTTCCAAAAACCCTCTGTTTCTCCCATCCAAGAGCATGGCTAGCAGTTGTCTGGAAGTTACAAAGAATGATGGCTAGATCAGGGCCTCCTACAAAGTGTTACAAGAATCAGCATGGGGTAAATCTGTGTTTAACTTGTCGGGGTAAAGGAGAAAAAGAATCAAGAACCCCCATGCTTTACTTCATGCCCTCATTTTTCATTCAATTAGGGTAAATTATAAAAACAGTAACAAAAACTAAAACACACATGGTAGCAATATCCTAATGTGTTTGAGAAATAATGCAGAAGATGGACTTAACCACCTCAAAAAAATTGGGAACTATTCAAGGATCTAAATGGAAGTCTGGTATTTTGATTACCTAGACAAGTTTCCTTCAGCTCTGTTCACATCATCAGCTTCCCTCTCACTTCTATCAGTAATGACTAGTAACTCAGTTTTATACCCTCAGTTTTATACCTGTTTCTTAGAGAATGCATAACAAACATTCTGCCAAAAAAGAAAAAGAAAAAATGAGTACCATTGCATTTTTTTTGTCTTTAGAGGGTTTTATCCTCAGTCTGAAACTGGGTTAAGACATTTAGACTTGAATAACTGGAAAGAGTCTTGGTTCTTTTCTTAACTGAAGTGCCTTGGTAGTTGACAATTGAAGTATGATTTATAATTCCTGGAGCACTTTGTGGGTTTGCTTTTAAAACCAGTTCTTAATATTCAAGCTATTTGGAAGTTGGAACTTGAATAATAACTGGTTATTTCTAAAACGTGGAATTTGTCCAGTTTTGAGTACATATCCAAACTGATATGTTTTCAAAAATGAAAATTACCATATGCAATTGTCCTGGGAACCAATGGAAAAGCAGTAGGATTTTTCCCTCTAAATTTTAAAATAATTCAAAATTGTTTTTAAATTAAAAACTAAAGAAAGCAGATTTTCCTGTGCAGATGTCTTAGTCCTGACACAGTCCCCATTCCCTGTAGTGTGGCCTTACAGTAACACCATATACCACTAGGTTTTACCAGCACACATCCTGAGAAGGAGGGAGCCACAGCAGCTTGTGTATCTTTTCAGAACAAAAGCTAGTATTCTGTTAATCCAGATTTTCAAAAATGAATTCAAATATCCTCATATTCCATCAGTATAACAAATTTTAATTACCCTAGCAATAACACCAGCTCAATCTGTGACTCCTCTTAGTTAACATAAGCAAAACAGTATATGTCTCTTTTTATATCTTTCTTGAAATTAGTAAGTGTTGAAGATATGTGTAAGTTGAAATAGCATTTTAATTAGTGAGCAGAAACAACCAGATAATTGAGAACTTGAAAATTGGGTTTGTATGTCACCTAATGTTCTAATCTTGTTACCTACAACACTGCTAAGTTAAAACCTCTATTTATTTTATTGTTGATTAAGCAAATGATTATTTGTCCCTGCTATGTGTTAAACATCTTGGTAGGAGCTGAGTGTTCAAAGATTTAAAACCAAGTCGATACAGAAAATGAAATAACAATAACAACAACAACAAAAACCCACTATCCTTGACTTTTAGTAGTTCATATTGTGGAAACAAAAATAAAACTGCCTAGTAAAAACCCTTTACAATATGATGCTATAATAGAGCTATGTACAAAATTATATGTAAATAATAAAGGAAGGAAGCACTTTCTATCTCTAAAGAAGCTAGAAAGAAGTCATGACTGTGTTTCATGCTGATGTTTTCAAGTGTGAGAAAATGATGCTCACACTGAGGGATGTTAGTAAGAATACAGAACTGGGAACTGCAATATGTGGGAATGGATATTGATAAGGAGGCTTGGGTTCATATTACAGAATGTTCTTAATATTATGTTAAGAAATTTACTTATATTCACTCTAAAGTGAAGTCTTTTAAGATTTACAAGTAGAGGGACTGACAAGACCAGACTTGGATTTGTACAAGCCACTCAGAAGTATAAACAATAAATTCTGGGGAATAAGACTCTAACAAGGAAAACAAACAGGAGGCTATAGAAAAGATGAAAGCCTGAACCAAGAAAACCACATGGAGATGAAGAAGAAGGGGATAAGATTAAATTCCTCAACCCTGAGACATGACTTTTATATGTTCATCCTTGTGTCCATCAATGCCCCTCCCTCAGCAAGCTTTCCTCTGAACTGTTCCCATATTCTACAAATTTACCATTTAAATCCCTTAAAAATTATGATGTATTACAGGCATACAGAGGCTATAAGGACTAATGTAACAAACACCTGTGAAACCACTACCCTATTTAGGAAATAAAGCATTAAAGCTGGTGAAAACTTCTGAGTGGCTCTCCATGTTGACACATGTAGCTTTAGTTCTTTGATTTTTATTGCTTAGTGGTGCTTTACTGTATAAACCTACCAAGATTTGGACTTCCCTGGTGGCTCAGACGGTAAAGCGTCTGTCTACAACGCGGGAGACCCGGGTTCGAGCCCTGAGTTGGGAAGATCCCCTGGAGAAGGAAATGGCAATCCACTCCAGTACTATTGCCTGGAAAATCCCATGGACAGAGGAGCCTGGTAGGCTACAGTCTGTGGGGCCACAAAGAGTCGGACACGACTGAATGACTTCACTTCACTTCACCAAGATTTATTCATTCATCTCTTGTAAATAGACCTCAAGAATGTTTCCAGTTTTTGCTGTTACATGAATGCTGCTATAAAAATTATTGTTTTGTCACCTTCTATACATGTGTGAGGTTTTCTAGGTATGAACTCAGGAGCATAATTCCTGTCAGTGTGCCTTTTCAAATTCATTGGGTATTAACACTTTGTTCTCCAAAGTGATTATACCCATTGTACTCTCACCAGCAAATTTTAACATTAAAGAAAAAAAAAACCTCTTGGTGTTTCACAATTTCACCAATATTCAGTATTGTCAGACTTTCAAATTGTTGCCAGATTGTGTCAGGCCATTTAAGCCATTGAAGATTCTTTAACTCTTGCTGTAAGTGAGATGGGAAGCCACTGGAGGATTTTGAGTGGAAGGATGAAATGATCTGACTAAGTTGGATCATTCTGGCCACTGGGTTGAGAAGTGATTATAAGGAGGTAAAGGGATGGAACCTATCAGCAGACTGGTTAAGTGGCTGTTGCAATAATCTATTCAAAATATGATGGACGATTAAACTAAGGTACTGGCAGTGGAACAGTGAGAGCAGAAAGCATATCTAAAGTCTAGATGTGTTTAGAAAGTGGCAACATTTTGAAAGTAAAGACAATGGATTTACTGTTAGTCTATGAGAGACTATAAGGTTTTTGGTTTTGAAAGTAAAGACAATGGATTTACTGTTAGTCTATGAGAAACTCTAAGGTTTTAGACTGAAAGGATCTAGTTGCTGTTTACTAAGATGGGGAGAAATGCTGGAAGAACAGGTTTAGAGGAAAGATCAGAAATCAACTTTGGACTTTGTATATTTAAGAAGACTGTTAGATGTCCAGTTGAAGATAGGGAAGTCTAGAATTAATACAGTAGTTCAAAACTAGAGTATAAATTTTGGAGCCTTTATCATACAAATAGTATTTAAAATCCTGAGGCTCAAAGAGGTCACCAAAAGAGTAATTAATCAGAAAGGAAAAAAGCTCCATGGACTGAGCCCCATTTTAATGGAAGATAAGGAGAAATCAGAAAAAAAAAAAAGAAAAGTAGGAAACAGAGGAGGAAAGCCAAGAGAAGGGCTGTGCCAGAAATCTAGTAAATGTGTCCCCTGTTGTGGATAGATCAAGTAGGTTGAGAACTGAGATCTAGTCATGAATTTAGCAACGTGAAAGTCATTGCTGACTTCTCAACAGAAGTTTCAGTGGACTGGTGTGGGTGAAAGCTCAACTAGAATATGTTATCAGAGGACAAAGGAGAAGAATTAAATATTCTTTGTATTATTTTTGCTATAAAGGGGATTAGGGAAATAGGGCTTTACCTGAATGATGGATTGGGGCCAAAAGAAGGGCTTTTTTAATATTGGGAAGATGATTATCATATTTATGTGCTTGTGGGAATGATCCCAAAAAGAAGTAAAAAATGATGATGCAATAGTGAGAAGAGACATTCTGGAGCGATGTCCTTGAGTAGGTGGAAGGAGATAGAACTAGTAGACAAGTGAAAGGAGTATAGATAGTTATTTCATCAGTTGTGGCCAAAGGGAAGACAGAATAAATGGTCATGGATGTGGACTGAGGGATAGAAGTGTTGGTGAGAGTGCACAGAGTTGATGGTTCTCAGTGAAATAGGAAATAAGTGTCAGCTGAGAGTGTAGAAGTGGGAAAGGTGATAGACGTTTTAGTAGAGAGGGTAAAGGATGGAATAATGATCTGGGAGAAACAGACTTGAAATTATTCTTTCTGATTTTTAATATGTCTTTGAATATTTCACTAAACTGATCTCCTAGTTTCTGTCCTTGTCCAAAATTGCTTCTTTTTAAACTAGATCATGTCACTCTACTCAAAACTTTCCAGTAGGTACATGTCTTGCTCAGGGTCAAGGTTCCTCATGCCTCCTACAAGGCTGTACACTATCTGTACCCAAAATGCCTCTCTAAATTCACCTACAACTGATTTCTCCCTCATTCATACCATCAAGGCAAGAAATTATGTCTGTTTTGCTCACTACTATATCCTCAACACTTAGAATAGTACCTAGCTCATAATAGGTACTCTAAAATCAGTTCAATATATGAAGTGGCAGCATTTTAGTGGTAAACCAAGAAGAATATAAGCAAAGTCATCCAAATTACAGTCTTTTTCTAAACTTGTTGGCTTTGTTGGGATATATGGGTAATCATGTGTTTTGTCGTTGTTATTGTTATTAACTGGGACAATTTGCGGCCTGACATATGTTGTACTATTTAAATTCCACTGAAACTTACATATTATCTTTCACTCAAAAAATTTGAAAGTGATCCGTTCAGGACAGTTTTGTCCTATACTGTCTGTATTTCATGTAGTTTATATTTAGGCATCAGTTAAGTTCAGTTCAGTCGCTCAGTCGTGTCGACTCTTTATGACCCCATGAATCGAAGCACGCCAGGCCTCCCTGTCCATCACCATCTCCAGGAGTTCACTCAGACTCACATCCATCAAGTGCGTGATGCCATCCAGCCATCTCATCCTCTGTCGTCCCCTTCTCCTCCTGCCCCTAATCCCTCCCAGCATCAGAGTCTTTTCCAATGAGTCAACTCTTCGCATGAGGTGGTCAAAGTACTGGAGTTTCAGCTTTAGCATCATTCCTTCCAAAGAAATCCCAGGGCTGATCTCCTTCAGAATGGACTGGTTGGATCTCCTTGCAGTCCAAGGGACTCTCAAGAGTCTCCTCCAACACCACAGTTCAAACACATCGATTCTTCGGCGCTCAGCCTTCTTCACAGTCCAACTCTCACTTCCATANCATTCTTTGGCATTGCCTTTCTTTGGGATTGGAATGAAAACTGACCTTTTCCAGTCCTGTGGCCACTGCTGAGTTTTCCAAATTTGCTGGCATATTGAGTGCAGCACTTTCACAGCATCATCTTTCAGGATTTGAAATAGCTCAACTGGAATTCTATCTCCTCCACTAGCTTTGTAGTGATGCTTCCTAAGGCCCACTTGACTTCACATTCCAGGATGTCTGGCTGTAGGTGAGTGTTCACACCAATGTGATTATCTGTTTCGTGAAGATCTTTTTTGTACAGTTCTTCTGTGTATTCTTGCCACCTCCTCTTAATATCTTCTGCTTCTGTTTAGGTCCCTACCATTTCTGTCCTTTATTGAGCCCATCTTTGCAGTGAGAGATAGATTTAAGGGACTAGATCTGATGGACAGAGTGCCTGATGAACTATGGATGGAGGTTCATGACATTGTACAGGAGACAGGAATCAAGACCATCCCCAAGAAATAGAATGCAAAAAAAGCAAAATGGCTGTCTGAGGAGACCTTATAAATAGCTGTGAAAAGAAGAGAAGCAAAAAGCAAAGGAGAAAAGGAAAGATATACCCATATGAATGCAGAGTTCCAAAGAATAGCAAGGAGAGATAAGAAAGCCTTCCTCAGCGATCAGTGCAAAGAAATAGAGGAAAACAAGTTAGACGTAAGTTTCAGTTTAGTTGCCAAGAACTGTAAACTTGCTAGGGTGGACATCTGGAGATTTTTAACCCAGATATTGCTGCTAAACATCATCTTAGTCTTCTGCTGGTGTGGTTATTTTCGTAGGACCTAGAAAGATAATTCATCCCCATTGGTTCCATCTTGTTAGATATGACACTTGCCCCAAACTTTCCTGATTATTGCATCAGATAGATTGTTTTCTTTTCAGCTTTGTATCATCTATAAATCTGATGATTTTGCCTTTTCTAAGTTATAAAGACATAGATCAAATAAGAAAGAGAGAGTTACAGGCAGAATCCTAAAGTTCATTAGCAATAACAAACAAAAGCTACAGTTTATCAAGAAATTGATAAGCTAAACAGTTAGTTTTTAGACTGACCTAATCATCTTAAATATGGTCATTATTTTTAATGCTAGCAAGGTGGTTAATAAACCACTCCAGTATTCTTGCCTGGAGAATCCCAGGGACGGTGGAGCCTGGTGGGCTGCCATCTATGGGATCGCACAGAGTCGGACACGACTGAAGCGATGCAGCAGCAGCAGGTGGTTAATAAAGGGCAGATTAGAGCCAGTTGAAGGCATTAAGATATGTTATTGTTAGGTGAGATGAAAGTCTAGCATTTTGAAAGAAAACAAAACTTCAAAGTTGAATTTTAATGCATCTAAAAAAATTACATTAAATCATCATTGCAGATTATCTCCTAGACATTGGTTGACTGAGTAAAAATAATAAAACGAAGGCTACCTTCCTAAAAATTAGCTTGTTAGTAAAATAGGCATTCTTTGTAAAGTACCCATATGGTTGCATTTTTTTTTTGCATAATGTTTTCATTTAAAACTGCTCTTATTATGTCACTCTCATACACACAGACTTTCAGTGGCTTTCTGCTCTCTACCCAATTATCTAAGGCATTCTATAAGTCTATATTAAGTCTATATTATTTAAGACAAATATGTAAGTCTATATTTGACTTCAACCTGCATACCCTATCTCCATGTCCACTAATTTGCTTCTTCCTTTATAATTAAGATAGTTTCCTCACTGTACCTAAAACACATCACATACCCATTCTTGTGACTTGGTTCAAGTCCTCCAGGCCTAATGCTTTTTCCTTTCCTATAAACTTACCCAAATCTTGTCACCCTTCAAAGCCCAGCTTAATTCTCACCTCCCCCTAGCAAGTTTTCAGCTATAGCTCTGGTCTTCACCTGTCTCCCTCTTCTCTGACATCATTGAGTTATTTTTTCAATGACTGTTTGGACGCTAAGTGCCCAACATTGTGCCAGCATCAGGTATAAAAGACATTGCCTGCTTTTATAGTCTGTCTGGATTTGAATTCTTATGATTCAGCAAAATGTTTAATGATGCTTGTTATTGTTGTTTCTTTTTTTACCAGAGATAGAATAATAGTAAATAAGCAATTGCAGTTGAGAGTAATGAATGCACTGATAGAGTTGATCACAAGGTTCTCTGAAACCACAGGAGGGTATGTAGCCTAATCTTAGAGATCAGCAAGTTTTCTGGAGGAACCGATTCCTAAACTGAGATTTGAAGCATCAGTAAAAACACCTACAGCACTCAATTGTCTGTACCACTCATCAACTACATGCTCAACTTTATATGTAACAGCCTTCCTTCATAAGTTTCCAAGGAATGTTTCTCATGGAATCGGTCCTCATGAACCCATTCTTTATTCATAATGCTACACACACAGTTCTTTCTGCAAAACAGAGCCCACACCTCCCATCCACACCCAGCATTCTTGGGGAAATTTAAACATAAGATAGATGCTTTCACCATGAAATTATGAATTAGCTATTTGATTTTTAAAACAGGAATCAAGCGTAATTCATTAGACCATTCAGATATGACCTAAATGATTATACAGTGGAAGTGAGAAATAGATTTAAGGGACTAGATCTGATAGATAGAGTGCCTGATGAATAGATATACCCATTTGAATGCATAGTTCCAAAGAAAACCAAGGAGAGATAAGAAAGCCTTCCTCAGTGATCAGTGAAAAGAAACAGAGGAAAACAATAGAATAGAAAAGTCTAGAGATCTCGTCAAGAAAATTAGAGATACCAAGGGGACATTTCATGCAAAGATGGGCTCAATAAAGGACAGAAATGGTATGAACCTAACAGAAGTATTTGCTTAAGTACCACTAAAAAAGGCATTCCCTAAGCAAGAATTAAATGAACAAAATTAAGTTTACTGTCTGTATTAAGTCTACTGGAAATCTTATAAGAAAAAGTGAGTTTTAGTAACATCTTCCAATTGCTGTAATCAAAGGATTGTATTCAGCATTTTTGTTTTTGTTTGTTTGTTTTTACCTGAACATACGACTTCCGATATCGCTTATCACACCTTGGTTGAAGTTCTGTCATCAGTTTGTTTTCACTGCATCACCTTTTCTTGGTTCTTTTAAATGCTCTATTTGTTCTCGTTCTTCACTATAGACAATCTTAGTGACTCAAATCTTAATTGTTGCTGCTCTTACAGTTACTTCCATCCTTGGACTTCTCTTCCATGTTTTGTCTTGGTGGCCTGAGCCATTTCACTAACTTCAGTCACCACAACTTCAAATTCTGCATCTCCAGGTCCTTCTTCTCAGCTCTGTACTGCAACTATCTCATCTAAATAGGTCCATTTTTCTGAGATGATAATAATCCATGTATCTTACAAGGATTATTGTATAATCCATGTATAATGGATTATATCCCATGCATAATCCATGGTTGCATAATCCATGTATTTTATGACTATAAGCACTTGTTCCTTGTTTGGGGTTCTGTGGGTCAACAGCAGAGGCTCTGCTCCTGATAGTGAGATATGACCCATTATGGGATGGGTGAAGGAGTAAATTTAAGGTTTTGATGTCTTTGTGGTGGAGAGCAGGAACAAAATGAAAATATGTCTTTTAAGGCTCTGTTTGGAACAGGCAACCTGAAGCTCTTACTTTTATTTCATTAGTGCAAGAAAATTACATATTCAAGCCCAAAATTAATAGGGCAGGGAAGCATATTCTATCCACATTAAATCAATGCAAAGGGTAGAAAGGAAAAAAATTTAAACAAATTAAATAATTTTTCAGTTATACCTGAAAGCAGAAGGTTCAAATTGATAATAGTTATAATTTCAAAATAGCTGTTATCATCCTAAGAATCCTGAGCATTACCATTTTTCACTGTTATCATGCTCCCAGCTGAAAAGCTAAAAATTATTCTCTGCTCTTCCATTTATTTCATGGTAAATTAGTCAATGCCCCTTGCTACTTCTCTCTCTTAAACACCTGTTATAAAATTCATTTCTTTCTAGCCCCATTACCACTGCACTGTTTCCGGATCTTCTCATCCTTCACCAATCCATAGTGATAGCTTTCTTTCATTTGAAAGAATCTATTATTACAGATTAAGCACAAAACTTCAGTAACTTAACACAATAGAAATTTATTTTTCATTCATAAAATATCCAAAATAGGTATTCTAACTTCATGAATGCTATTCTTGCAAATAGTGAAAACTATAAAACTTCTACCTAATGGCTCTGCAATCTTCATATACTTCTTCCTAAGGCTCTGGAATAAGCAGCATTGCATGTTTTTTCAAGTTTTTTTATTGGTTTTGTTACAATATTGCTTCTGTTTTATGTCTTGAATTTTTTGGCCACAAGGCATGTAGGATCTGAGTTCCCTGATCAGGGATCAAACCTACATCCTCTGCACTGAAAGGCGAAGTCATAATCTGTGGGCCATTAGGGAAGTCCCCAGAATTGCATGCTACTGAGTCTTGAGTGCCAGGCCTAGAAGTGACACTTATTATTCTACCCACTTTCCTTTGCCTAGAACTCATCATTTGGCTTTATCCATCTTTAAGACTGGAATATACCATCTAGTTGTGTGCTCAGGAGAGAAAATGTGTTTGGTGAACGGCTAATCAGACTCTGCTACAAACTTCTAGCTGATCTCTTTGCCAGCAGGAATGGTCACCATTGTCAGAATAATATCTATAAAGCATAGTGTTCATGATGTTATCCTTCAGGTTAAAAACTGTTCATAACTCTAGAAGAATTGAAAGTGAAAGTTGCTCAGTTGTGGCCAACTCTTTGCAACCCCATGGACTAGACAGTCCATTGAATTCTCCAGGCCACAATACTCGAGTGGGTAGCCATTCTCTTCTCCAAGGGGATCAAACCCAGGTCTCCCACACTGCAGCAGATTCTTCACCAGCTGAGCCACCAGTGAAGCCCAAGAACACTGCAATGCGTAGCCTATCCCTTCTCCAGCGGCTCTACCCGACCCAGGAATCCAACCAGGGTCTCCTACATTACAAGCAGATTCAAGAATTGAAAGCAAAGGTCAAATTTCTCAATGAGGTTTTCAGGCACTTGTTATGAAAATAACATAGAATATAACAAGGCAGATGTGTTAATATTCTAGAGACAGAACTCAGCTCATCCAGATGAAATCAAGTGACAGAAATCTCCATAAGACTACATGTCATCTACAAATTTTCCAGAAAAGTGTAGGCTACTTAACTCTCCAGATTCTTATTCTCTGATTGTGAAAAGATGGCAATCCCTGTACAATTATTCTAGCCATTCCACATATACTGAGAACTTCTCATCAGTGAAAATTATTTTAAAAGCTACTGTGTTAATTATTAAACTTGGTATTAACTACAGATAGTTAAATCCTTACTAGTGAAGCCTTATGATTAGTGTGTGTCAAAGGCAAAATAATGTCTCTGCTTTTTAGTATGCTGTCGAGGTTGCTCATAGCTTTTCTCCTGAGGACAAATATCACATTTAGAGTTAATATTACATCTAGAGCTATACTTGTGACAAATTTGTTGATTTTTCAGAAAATTAGAATGACCAGAATATCACAAAACGTCATATAGCATTCGGTGTACTCTACATAGTATTAAGAATGGAAATCTGTATGTGCTTCAGTGTATCATCAATAAGCATAACATAAAATTAACTCAATGAACACAAAACTGAAATAATAGAAGAGAGTTCCCAGGCACCAGGAGGCTGCAACTTCCCAATCCATCCCGGATCTTACTCCTGTGGTTTGTGAAGAACACCAAGAGAATCCTGGGGGTGGTAAAAAAGGGCTGTGGACCAAACAGAGAAAGAGTGACAAGAAATGGGAGATCAGAAGTGAGGCTACTTCTATGTCCAAAAATCTTAATGTATGAGTTTCCATATCATTTCATTTGTTAGTTTGTTTACAATGGGTTGCTGCTTAGATAATATAAAATATCTTCGTTCATTTAGAAAATGTGGTGTGTGTATATATGTGTGTGTGTGTGTGTGTGTGTGTGTGTATTCCATCATATGATGGAATACTACCCAGCTGTAAAACAAAGAAGGAATAATACCACTTACAGCAACATGGGTGGACCTAGAGATTATGATACTAAGTAAAGTAAGACAGAGAAAGGCAAATACCATGATATCACTTATATATGGAATTTAAATTATGACACAAATCAAAATTATTTACAAAACACAAATAGACTCACAGACTTGAAAGCAAACTGATGGTCACCAATGGGGAAAGAGAGGAGGAAAGAGGAATAAACTAGGAGTTTGGGATTATCAGGGGCTTCCCCATGGCTCAGACAGTAAAGAATCTGCCTGCAAGTTTGGAACTTGGGTTTGATTCCTGGGTCAGGTAGATCTCCTGGAGGAGAAAATGGCAACCTTCTCCAGTATTTTTGCTTGGAGAATTCCATGGACAGGGGAGCCTGGCAGGCTACAGTCTATGGGGTCACAAAGAAGACATGCCTGAGCGACTAATACATGGGATTAACAAGTACACAGCATGATAGCTCGGTAGTGCAGATGGTAAAGAATCTGCCTGAGATGCAGGAGACACGGATTCAGTCCCTGGGTTGGGAAGATCTCCTAGAGAAGTAAATGGCTACTCACTCCAGTATTCTTGCCTGGAGAATCCCGTGGACAGAGGAGCCTGGAGGGCTACAGTTCATGAAGTTGCAAAGAGTCAAACATGACTTAGTGACTGAGCACTCACACCCTGATAAAACTGACAGTGGGATATGCCAGCCCTTCTGCAATGTCCTGTCAATCACAAGCAAGTTATAAATCCCACCCACATTCAAGGGGAGTGAATTACATAGGATGTGAATGCCAGGGATAAGGATTTTTGGAGGTCACATTAGAATCTGGCCTTCAGTTGTGTTGTTTAAAAAAAAAATGAAGGTTTGGAGATCACCATTTTAGACTAATACATGACAAACTGGATATTAAAATCATATGGAATAATTTGATTGGTCTTTCCATATTCTAATGAATTTTCAATTTTTAACTTGCTAAATATTTAAGGTTCACTGGTTTTAACACTCTTCTGTACCCTAAACTGACTACTTTGTTCTTCTCTATCTTTAGATTGCAAGATCATTGAATTAATTCAATGTGATCCTATTAAAAGCTCAATTCATAGGAAACTTTTAAACAGTTTTACTATCTTGTCAGTCATCTATTGATGTGTAAAAAGCCCATAGTGATATAAGACAACAAGAATTTATTATTTCTCACCATTGTGTAGGGTGTCCGATCCCACGTGAGATTTTTTGCTGCACATTGTGTTGGGTGGGGACATTCATGAACTACATTTAACTGAAGCTAAGCTGGAGTTGAAATGTCCAAGATGGCTTTTCTCATATCTCTAAGTTTTCATCTGGGGATACCATTTAATGTTTAGAGCTTTATTTTGTTAAGTCTACATATAATAGATGCTGTAGAAGGTGTGGAGAAAAGGGAACCTTCCTATAGTGTTTGTGGGAATGTAAATTGGTGCAACCACAATGGAGACCAGTAAGGAGATTCCTCAGAAAACTAAAAGTAAAGCTACCATATGATCCAGCAATCCCACTCCTGAGCACATATCTGAGAAAATGATAATTCTAAAGGATACATCCATCCCAATGTTTAAAGGAGCACTATTTACAGTAGCCAAGACAAGTCAGCAGCCTAAATGTCCACATACAGATGAATGGATAACAAAGACGCTGTACATAAACATAGCGGACTATCACTCTTGTGAAAGAATGAATAATGCCATTTGCAGCAACATGGATGGACCTAGAGATGATCATACTAAGTAGAGCAAATCAGACAGAGAAAGACTGATATCATATGATATCACTTATATGTGGGATCTAAAAAGATGGTACAAAGGTACTTATTCATAAAACAGACTCACAGACATAGAAAACAAATTATGGTTACCAAAGGGGAAAAGTAGGGGGAGAGATAAATTGGAAGATTGGGCTTGACATACACACACTACTATATATAAAAGAGATAAACAACAAGGACCTGCTGGAACTTCCCTGGTTATCCAGCGGTTAAGAATCTGCCTTCCAATGCAGGGACATGGGTTCAATATCTGGTTGGGGAACTAAGATTCCACATGCTGCGGGGTAACTAAGCCTGCATGCCACAACTAGAAAGAAACCGCCATGCAGCCACTAAGACAAAATGCAGCCCAAAATAAATTGATGAATTAATTAAAGAAAAAAAAATGAGGAAAAGGGGATGACCGAGGATGAGATGGCTGGATGGCATCACGGACTCGATGGACGTGAGTCTGAGTGAACTCTGAGAGATGGTGATGGACAGGGAGGCCTGGCGTGCTGCGATTCATGGGGTCGCAAAGAGTCAGACATGACTGAGTGACTGAACTGAACTGGATTTCACATTGAAACTGAAATTTTCCTGATGGCTGAAACCCAATCTCATCAAATGACTGAAGGTCATATTTTTTTCTTGGCTCATTTTTTAATTTTCACCAGGGCCTTAATTAGTAGAGTCACTAATCTCCAGTCTTCTCTATCCCCATAGGCCCACTCTGTTATACACAGCGTTTCTTTTGACTGTTTGCTCTTTATCCAAGTTGTTTTAGAATCTGTTGATTATTACCTTATGAGGGGAAAAGAAACAAACTTCATCCCATGTCTTTTGCATATGCCATCTTAATTTTCATCCCCCTTCTTTCTCATCATATTGTTACCCTTACTCAGATAGATTGTAAACTAGTTGAGGACAGGAACCATGAACTGCTGCTACACCCAACCCTGAAGGCTGAATGTGCCCTCTTAATTCCAGATCTCACAAAGCAGATCTCAACATCCCCCTGGAACTGAGCAGTGTGGCAGCCCTGAAACTCCATGCAAGAGTTCTTTTGTATTTTCCCAGTGTTTCCAAGGTAGTTGATCAATAAATATAGATTAAAAATATAAATGATTATTGATTGTTTAAAGCTACAAGCTCATGTTTTACATTTCTATAATCAGTAAGCATTTTAAATTTTCCATGAGCTTTTCATCTCCAGTATTTTAAATAGTTTTCTAATAATCTATGATCCATTTTAAACAACCAGAATAAATGTTAGCCCAGTACTAAAACATTTAAACAAATCTCTTTGTAAGGACCTAGATATTTATGTCACTGTAAAGTTTCTATTTTTAATTAATAAGTGTATTTGTATCTGTCTCAGTAATAAATCCATTAGATTAAGTAAAATTTGGATATTAAGAGCACAAAATTACCAGATTTTTATTTTTACTTGTAATACTTCATAAAATATTCTTTGGGTATTTATAAAACAATAATGAAGACAAAACCCTTCTCTGAATATATATCTTATTTAAAAACGAACAATTTAACGAGTATATTTTGGACCAACACCAAAGTGGATAATTCTGGAAATAACCACAGCAGGATAAAATGTACTACTGCTTGGTGGTTTCTCTTTTCTGATTAATTTCATGATTTACTATATTTTCTCCAAAACTGAACAAATGGAGATTTTTCTCTGAGTTTTAAAGAGGAAACAGAGAGACTTCCCTGGTGGTCCAGTGGTTAAGACTCTTCCTTTCCACTGAAGGGGACACAGGTTCAATTCCTGGTCAGGAAACAAAGATCCAGCATGGCATGAGGTGTGACCAAAACAATAACCAAATAAAATTAAATAAATTATATATATATATATATTTAAAAGAACACAAATGATCTAGGTGTATCAACACATAATTAATTAGAAAGCATAATGCAATGATCAGAAAATTCAGAACTTAAACATTTTGAATAATTGACCTCAGAGTTCACAGACCCACTAATAAAGGATGCACACTATAAATTATTTTATAAGGAAGCAAATACTATAATGACCCTACATTTGGAATCAATTGAAATGCACAAGTGCCTTTAGGCTGACTTTTGAACTCCTCTGATTTGTGACACAGATAAGAGTAAATGATGGACTGATTAATTTGTGCAGCTTCTTGGCAAGTTAATGAATACAGTAAAGTAAGTAGCTGACCATTTTAGGCTACCGTAAATGGATATGAAGGCCTGTCATTGGTACTTGAGGAATGTTTTCAGCTTCCTCATCTTCTTTGAACTGGCATCCCTAGTCAGGGCCTTTTTGGTTGTCAGTCCTGATAAAAACTTTGCCTCTTGTTTATGTCCCCTAACCTTGACTGTTTGCAAGGCTGTGACCTTGTCTTAATTGCTGCTACCTGTAAGTGAATGTTGTTTCCCATTCTGATCAGGAGATCAATTTGCTTACCCTGGAGCTGTTCCACTTTAGACTTACTGTAAAATATGTGTATATACACATATAATTTTGTGTGCTTGTTGTCACAAATAGTAAAGAATAAAATGTATTGTCTGCTTCCTTTACGTACTTCCTATAAGGTGCTTCCTTACTTTATTTTCTTTAAACTTCACGATTTATGAACAGAAAGTATGCTCACCCAGTTGAAGTATACTTAAGAAATATACATAAGGAAACAAATGAGACAGAGGCCACATATGTTAAAGTTATACAAATAAAAATTGTGGAGTCAGAATTTATACTTAGGGCTCTATACCCTTTTCTGAAGAGTGTTTCTCAAAGTTTATTTGCAGCAGAATCTACCCAGGCACTTGTTTAAATGCACATTTATGGTTCCCACTCCACCCGGCCTCTTGGAATCCTAGGGATAGATCCCAGAAACACTGTCCTAATGTGTCCAGAAAACTCAAGGAACAAGAGACTTTTAAATGATTAAGAAATACTGGAATAAAGGACATGAAAACTCAAATGACTTTTCCACTTGAAAAGCTTTTTATGGAAAGTGTCAGGCACCTGAAAATAAGGGTTTATAGTGACAAATGTCTTTTCAGGGATGATTATGGCTTTATGCAAAATTGATGCCAATAAATCTTTTCTACAAAGCTCAAGTCTCAGTCCAGGCTGGCAGTAAATCATTTCACCTGGCACCACAATTCCAAAAGGAAAGGCAATGAGGACAATATTATGAATGTTGCTTTCCTGGCACTAGCTACCTGAAGATTAGTTGCATTGGCATAGCTTTTTTCTCATGACCTATTTTTAAATGAAGAATAGAAAAATATAGTCATTCATCTATATAGAAAATTGTAAAGACTGGAAACAAGGAAATAAAATCAGAGTCTAAGACATCCAAAGAGAAATCATCATTCTGTGCATTAAATTAGCAGGGTTTTTTATGAATAAAATGAAGATATATCACATTAGCATTCAACGAGACACCAAAAGTAAAGAATGTTAATTTACAAGAGGGACCTTATTAACTTACTAAGGTTATCAAGAACTCCTAAAGCATTTTTTTCAAAGGGAGATGATCTGATCTTCATTTTTCTCACTGTTTCACCTTAAGCCTGGTTTTAAATAAAACCTTTTGTTTTTTAAAAAGTCTTCTATTGCCAGAATCTCAATATATTCTAAGTTTCTGAACTAAATTCATCATTAAGGAAATAGTCAGGAATTCCCTGGAGGTACAGTGGTTAGGACTCTGCACTTTCAATTCCAGGGCTCAGATTCAGTCCCTGGTTGCGGAACTAAGATCCCACAAGCTGTGTGGCATGGCCAAAAAAATTAAGAAAGTGGGGCATCATGGGATCTTCCATAGGACCTGAGGATGTGGCGATGATGGTCTCTGCCCTACTGGCAGTAGTCAAAACTCAACACGGGTACGACGTCCCAGGCAGGAAGCCACACTTGTCAAGGGACTAGCCACTAATGATTAATCCAGATTTGCTCTTGGCACCACAAGATTCCTCTCTGGTCTTGTTTTGTATGTAGCACAACGCAGAGAAGCCTGATATTTTCTGTGGAAATTCTAGTGATCACATTTTCCTCAAGACTAATTGGTAATTGATTAATTTCCTTTCCTTCATTCAGGCATTTGTTCTTCGTCACTAAGAAGTTTCCTGCTGAATTGATGTGCCTACTTTTAATATTTAGAATCAGTACCTGTTCACTAGGTTTACCATTTTGAAAATTACCTTTTATAATCTTAACACAGTAAATTATCATTTATGAATCCTGAACAAAACTAGCAAGTCTGTGATTGATTAAACCCATCTTGTGGAGTGACTGAGTGACCCACACTTTCAACTTTTTAAAAGATGTCACTGATCTAATATCTGATTTTCAAAAATGGAGTTAACTAGGATAATATGATTGACATTTTTTTCAACTTAATATTTTTTTTTAATTTGGGGCAAGATAGGGAGAGACCGTTTTATTTTTTTTGGCTGCACTGGGTCTTTGCTTCTGCATGGGGGCTTTCTCTAGTTGTGGTAGCTTCTCTTGTCATAGCAAAGACAATGGCACCCCACTCCAGCACTCCTGCCTGGAAAATCCCATGGATGGAGGAGCCTGGTGGGCCGCAGTCCATGGGGTCGCTAAGAGTCAGACACGACTGAGTGACTTCACTTTCACTTTTCACTTTCATGCATTGGAGAAGGAAATGGCAACCCACTCCAGTGTGTTTGCCTGGAGAATCCCAGGGATGGGGGAGCCTCATGGGCTGCTGTCTCTGGGGTCGCACAGAGTCGGACACGACTGAAGTGACTTAGCAGCAGCAGCAGCAGCTCTTCTGCATGGGGGCTTTCTCTAGTTGTGGTAGCTTCTCTTGTCATAGCAAAGACAATGGCACCCCACTCCAGCACTCCTGCCTGGAAAATCCCATGGATGGAGGAGCCTGGTGGGCCGCAGTCCATGGGGTCGCTAAGAGTCAGACACGACTGAGTGACTTCACTTTCACTTTTCACTTTCATGCATTGGAGAAGGAAATGGCAACCCACTCCAGTGTGTTTGCCTGGAGAATCCCAGGGATGGGGGAGCCTCATGGGCTGCTGTCTCTGGGGTCGCACAGAGTCGGACACGACTGAAGTGACTTAGCAGCAGCAGCAGCAGCTCTTGTCATAGAGCACAACTCGCTCTAGGGCTCATGGGCTTCAGTAATTTCAGTGCACTTAGTTGCCCCACCACATTTGGAATCTTCCTGGACCAAGGATTGAACCCACACCCCCTGCACTGGCAGGCAGATTCTTAATCACTGAACCACCAAGGTAGTCCATTTCCTTAATATTTTAAGCAATTATTTTTATGACTGTTCATCTGATAATGACTCAATATGGTTGCCCTGATACTATATGAATTCCTAAATTGGAACCAGTCATAATAAATCATATTAAATATTCAGTTCAATCAGTTCAGTTCAGTTGCTCAGTCATGTCTGACTCTTTGCGACCCCATGAATTGCAGCACACCAGTCCTCCCTATCCATCACCAACTGGCAGAGTTCACTCAAACTCATGTCCATCGAGTCGGTGATGCCATCCAGCCATCTCATTCTCGGTCGTCCCCTTCTCCTCCTGCCCCCAATCCCTCCCAGCATCAGAGTCTTTTCCAATGAGTCAACTCTTCACATGAGGTGGCCAAAGTACTGGAGTTTCAGCTTCAACATCAGTCCTTCCAAAAAACACCCAGGACTGATCTCCTTTAGAATGGAATGGTTGGATCTCCTTGCAGTCCAGGGGATTCTCAAGAGTCTTCTCCAACACCACAGTTCAAAAGCATCAATTCTTCGGTGCTCAGCTTTCTTCACAGTCCAACTCTCATGGTATACTTAATTAAATATTTACTTCTATTTAGTATGAACCTGAATTAAAATATGCTAATAAAAGGTAAATGATAAAGAAAAATCAGAAATTTTTATGAATATATGCATAAAAATCAACATTACCATTTTTCCAAAAGAAACAAATACATAAAATATAATGCCTTTAGCATAGCATCAAACCAGTCTCACTAGCTGGGCTTCCCAGGTGGCACTAGTGGTAAAGAACCTGCCTACCAATGCAGGAGACATAAGAGACACAGGTTCTATCCCAGAGTCAGGAAGATCCCCTGGAGGAGGAGAGGCAAATCTCTCCAGAATTCTTCCCTGGAGAATCCCATGACACCATTGGGTTGCAAAGATTTGGAGATGATTGAAGTGACTGAGCACACACACACAGTCCCACTAACTGTATGAGTACAGACTGTGTCCCCAGGGCCTTTTAAATTCTCAATTGTTCTTATCTGGAAAATAGGAGGAAATAATAGTGTTTGTGGGGACTGGATAACATTTGTAAAGCAGTTAGCACAGTGTTCAACATATAATGATAACAACAATAAGTAACTACTAAACAGTATGTTGATACTTACATTTTTATTTTTCAGAATAGTAGATAATCTCAAAGTATTTCATGTACTATTGGAAGTTACTGCTTAATCGCTAAGTTGTGTCTGATTCTTTTGTGACCCCCATGGACCATTCCACCAGGCTCCTCTGTCCATGGGATTTCCAAGGCAAGAATACTGGAGTGGATTCGCATTTCCTTCTCCAGTGGATCTTCCTGACCCAGGAATTGAACTCACATCTCCTGCATTGGCAGGATTCTTTACCACTGAGCCACCTGGGAAGCCAACTGGAACTTATAAAAGCCAAATTATTAATTAAAAGCAAAATCTCTTTCTTGCATTTGAGTTGAGGAATATTATACTCTGGAAACTGAAAGACAATCAAAATAAGTTTGTGAGAAAATAATCAAACTGCTTAAGATAGTAGAATCAAACTTTAAACAGCTCAAGTCGGACACGACTGAGCGACTTCCCTTTCACCTTTCACTTTCATGCATTGGAGAAGGAAATGGCAACCCACTCCAGTGTTCTTGCCTGGAGAATCCCAGGGACGGGGGAGCCTGGTGGGCTGCTGTCTATGGGGTCACACAGAGTCAGACACGACTGAAGTGACTTAGCAGCAGCAGCATACCCGAGCAAACATCTCTTCTTCTACACCATAACGGTTCCTTCCATGGTTTTTCCCATTTGAATCCATGGTAAATTCATCCTTCTAGATACTTAAACTAAAAACATCAAGAGTTATCCTTGACTTCTCTTCTTCCTTTTCTTGCCACATCCAATCCATGTACAAATCCTGATGGTTTTCCCTTCAAAATACTTGACTACTTATCTCCACATATTCTGCTATTCAACCCTGATCTAATCTGAAGTATAAAAAAATTAAATCCTATCTTGATTTGTATTTATGTAAATCAGCAACACAAGAGAAGACTCTACACATGGACATCACCAGATGGTCAACACCGAAATCAGATTGATTGATTTCTTTCCAGCCAAAGATGGAGAAGCTCTATACAGTCAACAAAAACTAGACCAGGAGCTGACTGTGGCTCAGATCATGAACTCCTTATTTCCAAATTCAGACTTAAATTGAAGAAAGTAGGGAAAACCGCTAGACCATTCAGGTATGACCTAAATCAAATCCCTTATGATTATACAGTGGAAGTGAGAAATAGATTTAAGGGCCTAGATCTGATAGATAGAGTGCCTGATGAACTATGGAATGAGGTTCGTGACATTGTACAGGAGACAGGGATCAAGACCATCCCCATGGAAAAGAAATTCAAAAAAGCAAAATGGCTGTCTGGAGAAGCCTTACAAATAGCACTGAAAAGAAGAGAGGCGAAAAGCAAAGGAGAAAAGAAAAGATATAAGCATCTGAATGCAGAGTTCCAAAGAATAGCAAGAAGAGATAAGAAAGCCTTCTTCAGCAATCAGTGCAAAGAGATAGAGGAAAACAACAGAATGGGAAAGACTAGAGATCTCTTCAAGAGAATTGGAGATACCAAGGGAACATTTCATGCAAAGATGGGCTCGATAAAGGACAGAAATGGTATGGACCTAACAGAAGCAGAAGATATTAAGAAGAGGTGGCAAGAATACACAGAAGAACTGTACA
>SJYX01021308.1:549920-569902 GCA_006410675.1 Oreotragus oreotragus | reverse complement strand
GGGTCGCAAAGAGTCGGACACGACTGAACGACTGAACTGAACTGAACTCTCTTTTCTCAGCTATTTGTAAGGCCTCCTCAGACAGCCATTTTGCTTTTTTGCATTTCTTTTTCTTGGGGATGGTCTTGATCCCTGTCTCCTGTACAGTGTCATGAACCTCCATCCATAGTTCATCAGGCACTCTATCAGATATAATCCCTTGAATCTATGTCTCACTTCCATTGTATAATCGTAAAAGATTTGGTTTAGGTCATACCTGAATGGTCTAGTGGTTTTCCCTACTTTCTTCAATTTGAGTCTTAATTTAAGATGCTACACATAGACATCACCAGATGGTCAATACCGAAATTAGATTGATTATATTCTTTGCAGCCAAAGATGGAGAAGCTCTATACAGTCTCCACTTTACATGTGAAGAAACTGGGCACTGGAGAATGAGCTGGAGTGAGGTCAAGGCTACAGGCGGCTGGGCTCTGAAGCCTGACTCACCATCTCAGGCCACCGTAGCAAATGCCCTCCCCCAAGTTTACCAACTCAGGACATGAGTATTGTGCTGAACTGAATTCAGTTGATAACATTATCTGAAAATGTGCGCAGGCCGTTTACTTATGGAATTAACTCAGCCATGCAATCTAGGGACCTAAGAGCAAGTGCATGGTGGTTTTCTTCTTCTAAAATTAGTTCTGAGCTTTTCTCTTTTAGGATTCCTACTGTGTTTACAAATTATTGAGCCTTATGCTTTCCTAGGCCAGTAATAAATGGAACAAGAGGGAGCAATAGAGATTAGAAATGTGTTGGGTGGTTCAGATCTGATAAATAGATAGCTGTATTTTTAATGATGGTGGCATGACTGGAAATTCCATTTATAGTTATCTAGTTTTCTTATTTTTATATGGATAAAATAATAATATAGGGCTCATTTCCAAAACCACTTGAGGCAAATAATATGCAATTTTAAGAATTATAGGGTTATTATAAATTGTTTGGGTACAAAACAAAAGGTCACCTCAAAAATCAAGATTTTACCAAGTTAATGCAAAAAAAAAAATCCTAATACATTTCTCTAATGTTCCCAGTTGAAAACAAAGTCATCTTTAAAAGGACTGCCAATTCATTCAGACTAAAAACTTGATTCATCTTACCACACAATTTGGTTTCTCCCAGTTCACTTTTGAGACGGATTAGATGATAGGTGTTCAACCAGGACTTTCTGTACTACTTGTTTGATGAGTAATGGGGTCTTGGCACAAGAGTGGAGTTTTAGGAAAAAATAGGAGATGCTTTGTTGAATAGACATGGAGCTTCATTGTCCCAGAATGTAGGTATCATTTCAGAAAGGAATCTCTCCCTGAGAAAACGCATTCATGAAAAGTAAAACCGTTCATGGAAACAAAATCTGAAAGCAATAATAGGGAAGTTGAGATGCCTACTCCTGAAATCTTAGTTACCACAATGTCAGAGGGCAAGCCAGGATGAAGTGGGCTATCTGGAGAAACAAAACAAAAACATAAACTGCAAAAGACTAATCATTTTAAGCATCAGTTAACCATTTCCTGGATGCTAAAATTGTGCAAAAAGTCTTTTTTTTTTTTTTTTAATTTGTATTGGGACATAGTTGATTAACAATATTGTGTTAGTTTTAGGTGTACAGCAAGTGATTCAGTTATACACACACATGTATCTATTATTTTTCAAAATCTTGCCCCATTTAGTTTATTATAAAATATTGAGCAGAATCCCCTGTGTTATACAGTAAGTCCTTATTGATTATCTGTTTTAAATATAGTAGTGTACAGAGGGTCTTTTCAACCTTTAAAAGATAATGTGTTCTGACCCTATAAGAGGTCACAACAGTATTGCCCAGACAAGGTTGAGTCATTGGTAGAGAATTCAGAGGAAAGAAAGATTAATACAAGCTTATGAGATGAGCTGAAGACTGTCAACCCAAATAAAGAGGTAAATTGAGATAGGTTCAATTGAGAAGAAACTGAGTTTTTTTCTGGTTTAGCAGAAGAATTATAATTCAGTAAATGCATGTGTTAGTGCTACAGGTGAGTCCACTGAGGGCTTGGGGTCTGCTGTATTTATGGGCCTGACGTGCAAAGAGGGGTCTGTCCACGCAGAATCCAAGCAGTAAGTTCCTTGGCTTGAGGATGGGAAGAGATCCTTGGTGACTGTTCACTGATCAAGAGATATCTCTAGGTGTTCTGTAAATCAGGCATTTACAGGAAACAGTCTATCGATTCTTCTGAGGGTACACGCATGTGATTCTCCATTTCATATCCTCCAGCTCCATTTCACATTAAAATCCCTTCACACACCTAAAGCAGAGGTGTAATGCCCTGGACCCCTGGTTTTTCTACAGCTTTTGTTTGGGGAATCAAGTCCCTCCATCCTCTCTCATTCCCTTGGCTCTTGCCCCAACAACTGGCCAGACAGCTCACTCTCCTGTGGCTTTCTGGAGAGCCGACGCCGCTGCAGCCACCACTTTGGGGAACTCTGAACTTACCACCCACTTTCTAGTGGTCTTTTCACTGTCTCGAGATCTTATTACTTATAGGATAATCTGGGTCCCATTTGGCACTAGACTCATGGAGAAGGACCTGGGCCAGGAAGTGTCATAAGCAAGCAGGGCAGCACCCAACCTCTTTCAGGGTCAGTCCTTGCTGCAGCCCAGTGCCCCAGACACAGCGCAGGTGAATGAGGTGACAGCAGGTTCACCTGGGTGCTCAGAAGCCCCAGCCCCACAGAAGCCCAGCTCTCTCCTACTGTCGCCAGTCCCAGTAATGTGTCACCACAGCTTCCCCCCAGGCATTCCCACACACTCTGAGAGCCCCAAGTTCACTTCAGTTCAGTCGCTCAGTCGTGTACGACTCTTTGCGACCCCATGAATTGCAGCACGCCAGGCCTCCCTGTCCATCACCATCTCCTGGAGTTCACTCAGACTCACGTCCATCGAGTCCATGATGCCATCCAGCCATCTCATCCTCTGTCATCCCCTTCTCCTTCTGCCCCCAATCCCTCTGAGAATCAGAGTCTTTTCCAATGAGTNCTCAAATGCTCACAGAACTAAACTCATAACATAAACATGGGATTGGGGACTTGGATAAGACCCTGCAGCCAATACAAGGCTCTTATTTAGCTAGCCCAGCTGTAAGAAATAAGACTCAAACTCTCAGCCTGGCCATTTATGTCCTGGATATATCTTCTAACCCTTGAAGTTTCAGCTTAGCTATTATCCTCCTCATTAGTTGGACACAATATCCTTTGTTTTCCCAAAGCGTTCTGCATGTACTCATCTTGTCATTTTACCAGGTAATTATTATTATTTGTTCTGTTCATTCCCACTTATACACCCAATGAAATCTGAGTTATTTGAGCGAGAATATGCATTTCCCAGTTTTCAATCTTTGGCATCTAATATATTTCCTAATACCTAGCAGAATCTCACTGCTGCTGCTGCTGCTAAGTCTCTTCGGTCGTATCCGACTCTGTGCAACCCCATAGATGGAAGCCCACCAGGCTCCCCTTTCCCTGGGATTCTCCAGGCAAGAACACTGGAGCGGGTTGCCATTTCCCTCTCCAGTGCATGAAAGTGAAAAGTGAAAGGGAAGTCGCTCAGTCGTGTCCGACTCCTAGCGACCCCATGGACTACAGCCCACCAGGCTCCTCCGTTCATGGGATTTTCCAGGCAAGAGTACTGGAGTGGGGTGCCATTGCCTTTTCCTAAATTATCTTAATTCTATTGTTTATATATTAGGTGGTGGAGGGAGTTCTGTTTCCATTTTCTTTATTGAAGTAGAGTTGATTTACATAATGTTTCAGGCATATAAGAGACTTAATACTTCATAGATTATAGTCCATTTAAAATTATTAGGAAATATTGGCTCTATTCCCTGTGCTGTACATTACATCCTGTGTCTTGTTTATTTTATACATAGTAGTTTGTACCTCTAATCCCCTTCTTCTGTGTTGCCCCTCCCCCATCTCTTTCTCCTCTTGCAACCACTAACTTGTTCCCTGGGAGCCTGTTTCTGTTTTGTTATATTCATTTATTTTTTTAGAAGAGTATCACTTCCCATTTGAACAGTAAAAGAGGGCTCCATGAGCATGGAAACAGGTAAACTGGGCCATTTTTTGGAAAGTTATTTTATTGTCGTTGCTGGGTTTTTGTTGGTTGGTTTTGTTATTTCTTCCTTTTGTTACCTTATTTTTTGAACAATAATTCTGGCCCATAAACCAAACACTNATTTGAACAGTAAAAGAGGGCTCCATGAGCATGGAAACAGGTAAACTGGGCCATTTTTTGGAAAGTTATTTTATTGTCGTTGCTGGGTTTTTGTTGGTTGGTTTTGTTATTTCTTCCTTTTGTTACCTTATTTTTTGAACAATAATTCTGGCCCATAAACCAAACACTCTTCAGAAAACAGGCAAAAAGACAAAAACATTCCCTACTTGCTTCCCTTATCCTCCTGCTGTATTCTACTCTCTGCCCACAGGAGGGAAGCATTTGTCTAGAACTTCAGGGGAAGAGTGTCAGTGCAAAGAAAATCTGAAGTTGATTTTATGGGGCATTTTAACCCTTGGTTGTGTGCTTCTCTTCCACATGTCCATATGAAAGCAATAATCTAAATGTAAATACTGTCTTGTCCGCTCTTCTGACATGGTTTTTTACTATCTTGGGTTTTTTTCAGTCTTTACTTCAGAGAAGCTGAGCTGTTGCCTTTCCCTGAGGCAGCAAATTCATTTGCAAACACAAAGGCTCAGGGAAATTTGCGCCCTATTACACAGTCTCCAAATATTCCAGACTTGCTAAGACTCCAGACAAAAAGGGTCAAGGCAGTTCATCAGATTCCCTTCCTAATTCTCAACTTCCAAAGCAAGTTCTTCCCAGGGCACAGACAAAAGGAAAGGTATGTTACTGTGTCTAGAGTTGCTCTATGTGAATGCACTTGACTTTTTTTAAATAACAGTGTTATATTTAAATGTGTTTGCTAAAACATGTCTCCTAAAGGAATTTTTTTTTTTTGAGTGTTAGTTCTACAAGGTCTTGTAGGTCTTCATAAAACCGTTCAACTTCAGCTTCTTCAGCATTACTGGTTGGGGCATAGACTTGGATAACTGTGATATTGAATGGTTTACCTTGGAAACGAACAGAGATCATTCTGCCATTTTTGAGATTGCATCCAAGTACTGCATTTCGGACTCTTTTGTTGACCATGATGGCTACTCCATTTCTTCTGAGGGAANGGTGTTTCTTGACTTCCTACTTTAGCATTCCAGTCCCCTATAATGAAAAGGACATCTTTTTTGGGTGTTAGTTCTAAAAGGTCTTGTAGGTCTTCATAAAACCATTCAACTTCAGCTTTTTCAGTGTTCTTGGTTGGGACATAGACTTGGATAACTGTGATATTGAATGGTTTGCCTTGGAGACGTACAGAGATCATTCTGTTGTTTTTGAGATTGCATTCAAGTATTGTATTTCGGACTCTTTTGTTGACCATGATGGCTACTCCATTTCTTCTGAGGGAATCCTGCCCACAGTAGTAGATATAATGGTCATCTGAGTTAAATTCACCCATTCCAGTCCATTTTAGTTCGCTGATTCCTAGAATGTCGATGTTCACTCTTGCCATCTCTTGTTTGACCACTTCCAATTTGCCTTGATTCATGGACCTGACATTCCAGGTTCCTATGCAGTATTGTTCTTTACAGCATCGGATCTTGCTTGTATCACCAGTCACATGCACAACTGGGTATTGTTTTTGCTTTGGCTCCATGCCTTCATTCTTTCTGGAGTTATTTCTCCACTGACCTCCAGTAGCATATTGGGCACCTAATGTCCTGGGAAGTTCCTCTTTTGTTATCCTATCATTTTGCCTTTTCATACTGTTCATGGGGTTCTCAAGGCAAGAATACTGAAGTGGCTTTCCATTCCCTTCTCCAGTGGACCACATTCTGTCAGACCTCTCCACCATGACCTGCCCATTTTGGGTTGCCCCACGGGCATGGCTTGGTTTCATTGAATTAGACAAGGCTGTGGTCCTTGTGTGATTAGATTGACTAGTTTTCTGCCAGTATGGTTTCAGTGTGTCTGCCCTCTGATGCCCTCTTGCAACACCTACCATCTTACTTGGGTTTCTCTTACCTTGGGCGTGGGGTATCTCTTCACAGCTGCTCCAGCAAAGCACAGCTGCTGCTCCTTACCTTGGAGGAGGGGTATCTACTTATCACCACAGATTGTCAGCTGCTGAGCCCCAAAGTCAGATGCAATTTACATGGTCAGGGTTATTTCACCACAATCGGTGCTGCCTGGTGGCTCTGCTGCCAGGCCCCTTTCTCAGGGTTCAGGGGAACAAAACTACAAGGTCAGCCTGAGGTCAAATGTGCCCTCAAAGGAGAGGGTTCTGCCAAACCTCCACGCACAAGGTCATCTGGTATTTTGATCACAGGAGTCCTTGAGAAGAAGATGGTTTCTATTACAGTTTGGATTGGCTTTGGAGAATAAAACAAGAACAGAGAGGAGCCCCATGCTTCCCTGAACTGGGATGCACTGTTCTCTTCTCTTCCTCATCAGTGTTTAGGTCCACTCATAATTTTTATTTTTATTTTTTTGCACCTCTCCACATCCCACAACCAAAACCTCATAATTGAAGAAGCAAACCTGCAAAGATGATGCTGGCAGAGGGCAATGCACAAACATACCCTGATGAGTCAACACAGGCTGTGAGTTCCAAATAAATGGTGAGTATGAACAATTCAAATAAATAATGTAAATATGTAATGTCTGGAAGTCTATTGACTAAATTGATAATAATATCTATGTATATGGGAAGATAATAAGATATTTAGTTTCAGCACTACTAATTGCTGTTTTGAATTTTCAATGTGTATATTTCTTTTACAATTTTTAAAATGGCTTCCCAGGTAGCTCAGATGGTAAAGAATCTGCCTGCAAGGCAGGAGACCTGGGTTCGATCCCTGGGTTGGGAAAATTCCCTGGAGAAGGGAATGGCTACCCATTTCAGTATCCTTACTTGGAGAATTCCACAGAGGAGCTTGTCAGGCTATAGTAGGGCTTTCAGCACTACTAATTGCTATTTTGAATTTTCAGTGTGTATATTTCTTTTACAATTTTTTTAAAGCAAGTATTCATAATTTATATTATCCTAATGTACCAAAGCAAGGATCCTTAAGTGGGGAGAAGGTGGGGCCCAGGGGTCCCAGCCCCTGCATGACTGATTCGCAGGGAAGCACATGGGGCCCAGCTGAGCACCCAGTATGTGAGCAGGAGGCACCTGTAGCAACCAGCTACATCACTTGATCCCTTGTGGGCCTGCTGCATCTTGTTCCCTAGAATCAGCTCAGGGCTCCTGGCACACTTCAAAGTCTTTGGCTCCTTCTGAACACTCTGCACAGCAACCATTTTCCTCGGTGAAAGCAAGAGCCGCGTTTCTGTTCTACAGAGGCAGAAACCAAAAGCTGAATAATTCATGGGAATTCTGGTTATGATACCCTTAGAAATGATTGCTTAATTCTCCAAGAGACAAACTCCATGAAATAGGAGGCTGAGTGCCTGTAGTGCAGATTGTTCCCTTTGGCTGCATCCTTCTCTCCATGCAGGTTCAGAGAACTTTCCAATGCTACTCCAGCAAGCTTCCCAGGTGGCACTAGTGGTAAAGAACCTGTCTGCCAGTGCAGGAGACAGAAGAGATTCAAGATCCATCCTTGGGTTGGGAAGAGCCCCAGGAGGAGGGCATGGCAACCCATTCCAGTGTTCTTTTCTGGAGAATCCCATGGACAGAGGAGGCTGGTATGTGTGTGGGGGCGTGGGGGTGGGGCTACAGTCCATAGGGTCGCAAAGAGTTGAACAGGAATGAAGCAACTTAGCATACATGCACTCCAGCAAGTGATTAAAACATGTTTAAACCAGTCTTTTTAATTATTATCACACTATTAAGCTTCAGCCCCAAATCTGAAACCTCATAGCCATGTTTCCTCTTTGCCTACAAGAATGGACAGAAGATGTCCTCACAAGTGTTCACGCAGCCCAAACTATTACCTCTGTTGGGGGCAGTGACACTGGGGTGATGCCCATATCAGGCTACAGTGGAATCCATCAGAACACTAAGCCTGGGGAATGTGGAAGGTTGTGTCATGACCCAAAGGCATCGTAATCCCTGGGATGTGTGACTTTGCTATCTCAGGGGGCAGGCATGATTAAGGTAAGGATCTTGTAGGGGCTTGACCCTGCAGTACCTGGATTAGACCCATGCAGTCATCAGGGTCCTTATACGAGGAGACAGAGCAGGAGCTGACTGCAGACAGAGGGAGCAACATGACAGAAGGGCGAACAACAGGGAGAAAGAGATTTGAAGATGCTGTGCTGCTGACCTTGCAGGGGGAAAGGGGGCCATGAACAAAGAATGTGGGTGGGCTCTGGCGACCGGAAAGGGCAAGGACAGGCTGCCCCCTGCAGCCTCCAGAGAGAGCACAGCCCTGCCCGCCCATTTTAGACTCTGACCTCCACACTGTAAGACAGTACATTTGTATGGTTTAAACCACTGGATCTGTAGTAATTTGTTACAGCAGCAATCATAAACTTAACACAGGCATAATAGGGTTAAATGATGGACTCTCTGTTCAGTGAGGGGAAGAAGGCAGCTGTCTTCCTTTCTCTCTTCAGGGTATCTCCTTGTAAGCAGGAGGCTCAGTAAGAGACTAACATCTCAATGTTATAGCTCCAAGGTCAAAGGCTTGTGACCCCTGGAACTATAAAACATGCACCTCCAAAATTAACTCCTGAGGTGTGCCAGAGACATCCCAGAGGCAGCCACTTGTCTCTCAAGGAAATAAGAAAAGCTTTAATTGTTCTACTTTCCCATACATGTTTGCATGAAAGTCTCATCCGACTTTGCAATCTATTCATGCTTGCTCTATAATAAACCCTCTGCCTCAACTGGTCTCTCTCTCCTTCGCTTGCTCTGTTTTCCTATCTCTCTCCCCCACCCCTATACTATACAGGGGATGGGTCTTTTGTCATTGTCTCCCCAGCAAGGCTTCCATGGCCATACTGTGCCCATCATTCTGAAGTCACCCAGGCAACATCAGTTTTATATGCCCGAGTGGTGGGAGGTGAGCACCCTGGGTGTTTCTGCTAGAACTCTGGCCTGAGGGTCAGGCGAACTTTAGTGCCCTACCATTTTCTGCCAGTCAGAGGAACAGGACCTTGGAGGAATCAGCTCCTTTAGGGATCCCAGGTTCCTAAACTGCGAGAGTTGGTCATTAGCTGGGCTCCAGGCCCTGCAGCTTTCAGGTCCTAACAGCAGAAGGTCAAGAATGAGAGAGCACCTCTCTCTAGATGATGGACTGTGACCCTCATCACATGGCTCCAGTGATCAGACACATCTGTGCAAACAGACCACAGGACAAGCCCAGAGCAGGGACTGAAAGTCGAGGGGACTGCTTATCACACGTGTGCACCAGTTCAGAAAGCCTGGCCTGAAGTGTAGGCGGAGGGTAGCAGACCCAGGGACAACACTAAGAATCCATACATTTCCAGTCACCCCCGACTCAGACAGATGTGCGGTCAGAGCTATAGTCCTGCCCACCTGCCACCTTCACTTGAGGCTCAACGCAGGAAGTTCACTGTTCTCATCAGTAACTCACTGTCAGGTCACTGTGGCTAACAACAGAGTGAACTTGTAGAAAATATAGTCATTTCAGCCTGGTGGAATTCTGAACCTGCAGGAATCAACTGGAAAGATAGTTTCTATTGTCTGTTGGCCATTACAGGCTGGATGCGGTCACTAAAAAAAATAGATGTATAACTTGAGAGTTGCGAGTTCAGTTTTATTTGGGGAAAAATGAGGACTGCAGCCTGGGAGATAGCATCTCAGAGAGCTCTGAGAGGCTGCTCCTAAGCGGCAGTGGGGGAAAGTCAATATGTAAGGTTTTGGTGAAGGGGGAGTTCAATGCCACAAAGGACTCATTTTACAAAAGGTTTTTGTTAGTCATCAGGATCTGATGTCACAGTGAAGGGATTTAGTGCTTCTCTAGATATGAGGGCTTCCCCTGTGGCTCAGCTGATAAAGAATCTGTCTGCAATGTAGAAGACCTGTATTCGACCTCTGGGTTGGGAAGATCCCCTGGAGAAGGGAAAAGCTAACCACTCCAGTATTCTGGCCTGGATAATTCCATGGACTGTACAGTCCATGGGGTAGCAAAGGGTCGGACACAACTAAGCAACTTTCACTTTCACCTAGATATGAGGAGATGCAAGATTGCGATCATAAAATCTGTTCCTAAAAGCATCCAACTATCTAAAGACCTGTCCCACCAGATTCCCTGAATCACAGAGTGCCTCCCTCTACCCTGCACTCCCTTAGGGGTTGTTGAAGGTCAACAGTTATAGCAGCATGGGGTTCAGTCTCCATAGAGGCAGATGGCAAAGGCCTTTGTTATTCAGTTGTTGGCAATGCTCTTGGTAAGTGCCAATTTGTAGTTGACAGCACCGAGTTGAAGGCAATCAGCCATAGAAAGAACTGAAGTGTTTCTCGCTGGCACTCATTTTCCTAACATCCCCAAACTGTTACTGAAGTATCACTGAAACACTTCGATTCTAAGATATTCTGAATATATGTATATGCATAAATGAATCACTGCTGTAGGCCTGAAACCAATAGGCCATCATATTAAATCAATTAGTGCTGTATGCCTGAAACAAATAGGGCATCATGATAAATCAATTAGTGTTGTTCAGTTGCCCAGTCATGTCTGACTCTGTGACCCCATGGACTGCAGAATGCCAGGGCTCACTGTCCCTTACCATCTCCCAGAGTTTGCCCAAGTTCACGTTCACGTTCGATGAAGCCATCCAGCCATCTCATCCTCTGACGCCCTCGTCTCCTTCTGCCCTCAATCCTTCCCAGCATCAGGGACTTTTGCAATGAGTTATCTGTTCCCATCAGATGACCAAAATATTGGAGTTCCGCTTCAGCATCAGTCCTTCCAGTGAATATTCAGGTTTGATCTCCCTTAAGATTGGTTTGATCTCCTTGCTGTCCAAGGAATTTTCAGGGGTCTTCTCCAGCACCACAGTTCGAAAGCAGCAATTCTTTGGCATTCTGCCTTCTTTATCGTTCAGCTATTCCAATAAACTGTTTATATTTTAAGAAAAGAGCCCAGGTACGAATTGCCATTTTTCTCTCTCTCTCTCTCTGCCACCATGACTGTGGAAGCTTCTGCCCAAAGGGACCCTCCACTTCACCCATGCTGGATATACAGTATCAGCAGAAAAAAACTTTTATTTTGTTGAGGTTAAAAAAAAACCTAATATATTCTATATTTAACTCATTCAACTTAAGGGAAAGAGCAGACTCAGTGGTGGAAATGTGTCCCAACCTGAGGCATACTTATCTCTTTATTGTGTCTTTTCAATGTTCACATCCCTCAATACAAACCCAGGACCTGCACAAAGAAGATGAGAGACTTTTAAAAATGTAAAGACAACTGTATGATAAGGAAAACTAAACACAACATCACATGTTTAGTGCCATGTCATCCTGCCCAAATCATCAGTTAAATGTAAATATTTATCCAAATTAATTTCTGATAGCATCTTATCCCACTTTGTAAAAGTGCATCACTTCCTTCCTGTCATAATCTCTGTACACACAAGTCTGTCTTGGATTTTTAATTTTTCAGGATGAGATGTCTACCTTAACAATTCACCAGAGAACAGTATAGTGTCACCACTTCAAGGTGGATCCAGGGGATTTTAATAAAATGCTTACCTAAGTCTTCGTTATAAAGCAACTTAAATAGAAAGACCCCAGTGGCATATCCTCTGAAACATACTTTGAAAACAAGTATATTTTTCATCAAGTCTGATTTTTTTTTTAATTTGTTCATGATTTCTTTTGCTTTTTAAAATTTTTAATTGAAGAATAATCACTTTACAGTATTGTGTTTGTTTCTGCCATACATTAACATGAAATCATTCAGATTTCAAACGACTTTTATTTTCTACATCTTGCTGAGTAGAATGATTTTTTAAAAAGTTTGTTGCATATGCATGGGTGTGCATATGCATGTGCATATGAAAATTACAGAGAGAGACATCCACTATGGATTGTTATCTGATTACTGAGTGATTATTATTACTAGTATGGCTATGTGATTATGGCCAATATTATATACATGACTTTTATACTATAATTAAATGAGCTTGTACATTTCCCTTAGCTGAGGTTCAAGTCTTGAGAACACTGAATCACTTCCCAGAGATATCTGTACCCATTTCCAAGACAGTCCTCTGAAGAGTTAGCTTTCCTTCCAGGGAAGAGGGATGGTGGGAGGGGCCACCCTAGAATCTCGGGCTTGACAGCCATGTGCACAGTTATCACTGCAGTGCGTGCGTGCATGGTAAATCAATTCAGTCCTGTCCCACACTGTACAACCCTATGGACTGAAGCATGCCAGGCTCCTCTGTCCATGAGATTCTCCAGGTAAGAATACTTGAGTGGGTTGCCATGCCCTCATCCAGATCATCCTCCTGGCCTGGGGACTGAACCCACAACTCCTGTGTCTCCTGCATTGACAGATTCATTCCGCTGTACCATCTGGGAAGCCCAGTTGTCACTGCAGACCATCAAAATCTCATTACCAATAGGTGAATGAACTTAATGAATTGGAGAGCAGAAGGAAAGTGCTCAAGGTCACCATGGCCAGATGCTAATCCTTCCACACATTTGGAGGAAACAGTCCAAATAGTCCTTAATAGTCCAAACAGGCCTTAATAGTCCTCTGCTGGTACCTGCCATTGTGAGTTGCACCAAAGACTCTGATGCTGGGAGGGATTAGGGGCAGGAGAAGAAGGGGATGACCAAGGATGAGATGGCTGAATGGCCTCACTGACTCGATGGATGTGAGTCTGAGTGAACTCTGGGAGTTGGTGATGGACAGGGAGGCCTGGTGTGCTGTGATTCATGGGGTGGCACAGAGTCGGACATGACTGAGTGACTGAACTGAAATAACAACCAATTGCACAGATATACAAAATATCATAAAAGTACAGTATGAACAGCTATATGCCAACATATTAGACAACCTAGAAGAAAGTGTGAACTTCTAGAACATACAACCTGCCAAGACTTTATCAAAATAAAACACACATATTAAACAGATCAATCAGTAGTAATGGTACTGAATGGAGTATTACTCAGCCATTAAGAAGAATACATTTGAATCAGTTCTAATAAGATGGATGAAACTGGAACCAATTATACCGAGTGAAGTAAGCCAGAAAGAAAAACACCAATACAGTATACTAACACATATATATGGAATTTAGAAAGATGATAATGAGGACCCTGTATGCAAGACAGCAAAAGAGATACAGATGTGTAGAGCGGACTTATGGACTCTGAGGGAGAAGGAGAGGAAGAGGGAGAGGGTGGGATGATTTGGGAGAATAGCTTTGAAATTTGTATACTATCATGTAAGAAATGAATTGCCAGTCTATGTTCAATGCAGGATGCAGGACACTTGGGGCTGGTGTATGGGGATGATCTGGAGGGATGATGTGGGGTGGGAGATGGGAGGCGGGTTCATGTTTGGGAGATGTGTATAAGAGACAGGAATCGCTTTGCTATACCACAGATTTTAACATTGAAAATTAACTATATTGCAATCAAATAAATCAAAAAATTTTTTCCAAGTTGTTCAAATTTCTAATTTACCATTGGCTTGTGCATAATAACTTTTTGTCATGTTAATGTCTATTAATATGTTTCCATTCTTAGATTTCTTAGATTTGATTAATTTCCTAGAGTGGCTCACAGAATTCAGAGACACATTTACTTATTAGATTACATATTACAAAAGAACAGTAACAGCAAAATGGAAGATACATAAGGAAAGATATGGGTTTATGTTGTGGAGCTTCCATGCCCTTTCAAGCAAGCTGTTCTCCTGTATTTCAATATTTTTACCAAACTGATAGCTCTCCAAACACCATGTGCTGTGCTTAGTCACTCAGTCATGTCTGACCTTATTGCAGCACCCTGAACTGTAGCCTGCCAGGCTCCTCTGTCCATGGGGATTCTCCAGGCAAGAATATTGAAGTGGGTTGCCATGCTTTCCTCCAGGGGATCTTCCCAACCCAGGGAGGAAACCCAGGTTTCCAGCCTTGCAGACAAATTCTCTACTAGCTGAGTCACCAGGGAAACCCCAAACATCATTCTTTTGGGTTTTTATGGAAGCTACATAGGCAAAATTAATCAAATCATTTGCTGTCAGGATGAATTCAATTGCTAGTCTTTCTTTTCTCCCCAGATGTCAAGGCATGAGACTCAAATTTCCAACCCTCCAATCACATGGTTTTCTCCACTGACAACTCCCTTCATCTTTAGGTTTTCTAGGGGCTTCCCAAAATTACCTCATTAACTAACAAAATATGACTTGATTATTCTCAACATTTAGGAAATTCCAAGGTTTCTAGGAACTCTGGCCAGAAATGGGGACCAACACTATCCATATATGCTTTTTATTATAAATCATAACATTGAATTCTATTACTAATTTCTTGATGTAGATGTTAATTTACAGCCATTATTTTCTTATATATGCTTTCAAGGTTAATAATTTGCTTTAGGCATGGATTTTGCTACTTATTAGAAATATTAGAAAGTTGATATACCATATTGTCTTTATCATTTTAATACATTTTCTAATGACCACTTGGACACACTTGTTATTTAGAATTTGTATTTCTGAATTTCCAAACATGGAAGAATTTTTGGTTATATTTTCATCATTGATTTTTTAGTTTAATTCCACTTGTCAGAAAACATTTTGCGTGATTTTAAACACTTGAAATTTATTCCCATTGCTTCATGGAAAAAAGAAAACATGTCATACATTTAGCTTTATTAAGGTATAGCTGATATATTAAAAATTTAAAGTGGGTATCTTGATGAGTTTGGACACACGCCTGCATCCATGATATCACCACAACCAGGGTACTAAATATATCCTTCACTTTCAAAAATTTCCTGTGTTTCCTTGTGTTTGTTTTTGTTTGGTAAGAACACTTCACATGAGATCTATCCTCTTAGCATATTTTAAAGTACACGACACTCTAATGTTAACTATAGGTATTATACAGTGAATCTCTAGAACTTAGCCATCTTGCGTAACAGAAAATTTATATACCATTAGAAGTCAGTTTTCCTTTTCTCCCCCTTCTGTCCCTGGCAACTACCATCTGATTCCCTGCTTCTATGGATTTGACTATTTTATATATTTCATATAAGTGGAATCATACAGTGACTGTCCTTCTGTGACCAGTTTCTTTCACTAAACTTAATGCCTTCTAGGTTTATTCATGCTGTTGCAAATTTCCTTCTTCATAAAGCCTGAATAATATTTCACTGTTTAGAAATACCTCATTTTTTACCCATTCATCTGAATAAATGTTTCATATGTACATAAAAAGTATACATATTTTTCTGTTGGTAAATTTAAAAAATATCAATTATCTTATTTATTAATTTTGTTGTTCAAAACTTATACATACTTATAGATTTGCTTTTTCTATTTTACTTACAAGAACATTAAAATAACTCACCATCATTCTTATACTTTGTATACTATCATGTAAGAAATGAATTGCCAGTCTATGTTCAATGCAGGATGCAGGACGCTTGGGGCTGGTGTATGGGGATGATCTGGAGGGATGATGTGGGGNGAGGCCTGGCGTGCTGCGATTCATGGGATTGCAAAGAGTCAGACACGACTGAGTGACTGAACTGAACTGAGGAATATTTTCTTTTTTCTAGAGCTCATTCTTTTATATATACATTTATATATTAATTCCTCATTTATCACTAAAGCTTTCTTTCCTTCATTTACTCAAAAATATTTATTGAGTGTCTACTATGTGTCAGGCATTGGGCTAGGCATTAGAGGTAACTATAACATGAATATAACCCCTGCTCACATAGACTTTTCCATGCTAGTAGGAGGTAGAGACAATATATTTGGCACAACACGAGGACCTATAGTAAGTTATAACCCAAACTTTGGAGACAGAGTTTGGAAGGCAGGGAAAGCTTTCTGTAAGAGGTAGTCACCCCCAGATGACTCTGAGAGTAGAGATAAGGTAGAGTGTGACAGATGGAAGGGGCATCCTAGACTGCACAGTGGTTAAGAATCTGCCTGCAATGCAGGAGGCACAAGAGACACAGGTTCAATCTCTGGACAGACAGGAAGGGTAGTTAAGTGGGGAAGGGCACAACGGAGTGTACAAGACATAGAAAGAGCATCTGCAAAGCCCACAGTGAAAGAGAGCACGCAGCAGTATAGCCGCTGAAAGTCATTTTACACAACAGGCATTTAAGGAGCATGGCTGGGGTTATAAAGAAGTGAAAAAAATAACTTTTTTATCTTAGAATAATTTTGTTCTGTGGAAAATGGATTGCAAGGGAACTGACTGGAGACAAAGTTAGAAAAATGTTACAGAATCTATAAGTAACATTTCTGTGTAGACAAGAGGCTGTTGTTTAGTAGCTGAGTCCTCTCTGACTCTTTTGTGACCCCATGGACTGTAGTCTGCCAGGCTCCTCTGTGCATGGGATTTTCCAAGCAAGAATATGGGAGTAGGATGCCGTCTATGGGGTCACACAGAGTCGGACACGACTGAAGTGACTTAGCAGCAGCAGCAGCAGGATTAGTGAGCTCTGTAATACAGTAACAAGGGAACACACGTGTGTGTACTCTGTCGCTCTGTCATGTCTGACTCTTTGTGACCCTGTAGACTGTAGCCTGTCAAGTGCCTCCACTGCAGAATGTTTCAGGCAAGAATATTGGAGTGGGTTTCCATTTCCTCCTCCAGGAGACCTTCCCCACCCAGGGACTGAACCCAAGGCTCTGTCTCCTGCACTGGCAGGCAGATTCTTATCCACTGTGCCGCCTGGGAGGCCCAACAAGGAAATACCGAAGCGCAAAGTGAGTGTGGGGTGTGCGAGGGCATAAGCACAGCATGAGCACTCACACTGGGAAAGATCAGGGATCCACAAAGAACAGTCCACAGCCAAACGCAGTCGGATGGTCTGTCTTCATAAACAGTGTTTTGTCGGACCACCATTTGTCCCTGTATTGTTGATAGCTGCCTTTGTACTGCAAGGCAGAATTGAGTAGCTACAGCAAAGTACACAAAGCTCAAATATTCACTATTTGGCCCTTGGCAGGAATGTTTTGCTAACCCCTGGAGTAGATACAAAATAAATCCAATGAATACAAAGTATTCTATCTTGAGAGATAGAATAAAAATATGAATAATGTCTCAAATATTAAACAAAATATCTGAAAGAGCTCCTTAAATTGTCAATGAGTATTTTTAATTCCTTTACTGTACAGGGTAAACCGGAGAAGGCAATGGCACCCCACTCCAGTACTCTTGCCTGGAAAATCCTATGGACGGAGGAGCCTGGAAGGTTGCAGTCCATGGGGTCGTTGAGGGTTGGACACAACTGAGCAACTTCACTTTCACTTTTCACTTTCATGCATTGGAGAAGGAAATGGCAACCCACTCCAGTGTTCTTGCCTGGAGAATCCCAGGGACGGGGAAGCCTGGTGGGCTGCCGTCTACGGGGTTGCACAGTGTCAGACACAACTGAAGTGACTTAGCAGATAGGGTAAACATGGAGCCTGTCCACCAATGGAAGCCACCTCCCTTAGCTCTGGCTAACAAAGGCCAGCGTGGCTTCCATGACTAGAGCTTAGGGCTTCAGTTTTAAGGTAACAGCCTTGAGGTTCAGTATGGACCCCTGAGCAGATGCAGATGGCAGGGTCCTGTGAGGGGTTCCGGCACAGAAGTTCTGAGATAGTGCTGATACTAATGATCTGGGCTGTACATCAGAACACTAAACCAGAGACCAGGAAAAAAAAAAAAAAGTGAAACTGTTAGTTGCTCAGTCGTGTCTGACTCTTTACAACCCCACAAACTAGTCCACCAGGCTCATCTGTCCACGGAATTCCCCAGGCAAGAATACTGGAGTGGGTAGCCATTTTCTTCTCCAGGAGATCTTCCTGACCCAGGGATCGAACCCGGGTCTCCTGCATTGCAGGCAGATTCTTTACCATCTGAGCTACTAGGGAAGCACAAAATTAGGAGAGGTCAAGTAGGAAAGGGAATAAAATAGAGAAGACAAAAACAAACAAACAAAAGTGGACAAAAGGCAGACAAAGGATGGTGGAGTCATGTTAAATGTATGTCTACTTCAAAGGAGGATCCACCTAGAATTTTCCACATGTCACAAGAAGAGATATTTTCTGACAAGAAGAGCCACAGTCAGTTTAACTTTATCTGAGACTCTGAGAAAGGCCAGGCCTCTCAGTCAAAACCACTTTAATTTTATTTTCCTTATGTTTCCCTATAGTATTAATCAATGTCCCCAGGTTTTTGTTTTGTCTGTTTGTTTGTTTTAATTAAAAGAGCTTAAGACACAGAGATTGAAATGGAGACAGCTTCCTGTCTTCCTCCACTTCTGTAAGTAGAAAATCAGTCCTTAATCCAATAATGTTGGAGAGGTGATAGGGTAAAAGAGATCATACTCTGGAATCAGAGTATTGGGTTAATATCAGCTCTACATTGGATTAAGCAAAGATAATTTTAAGGAAATCCCTTGTTCTCCTCTAGCCTCAGGGCCCTCATCTGGTAAATAAAGATGCTAATATCTTATTTGTAAAGATAAAAACCAATGGATGCAAAGTCCCCAGAATATAATGTCTGATACATAATGAGTAATCATTGCAAAAAGTATGCTTTACTTCTTTTCTAAAGCATTAGGTCTCTTTAACACTATGTTTATGGAAGACCTTTGCTATTATACAACACAGAACAAATAATCTCATGCATTGCCTGAATTACTAAACAGCCAAGAATTCTCTTTGAAAAACCTGAGCTGTCCGTGACCTCAGAGAACAGATTGAGCCATCAAGATAAAGATCAGTTTCATGAAACATTGTTCTGTTTTCCAAGCTTCTTTGAGTTAGAGTGAAGAAGCTTAAAACTTTTAAAATATTAATTATTCTACCAGGCAGCTTTGAATGCTAGTGGTCTGGAAGAAAGAAGGACTATTCCGTGCAGTGGTAACCTAGAACTTTTAATTTTTTTGTTTAAAGTCTGAGATATCTATTCCAGTGCATAGAAGACTTCAAAAATCAGATACTGGTAAAGCAAATGGATAATATCATAAACATCTGTCTGATTTCTTCCCTCATGCCTTCTGTTTATGGTAGACCCACTGGATCCCAACCTCCCAAGCCCATGCTCACCACCATCACACAGACCATTAGACAGTCTGACCCAGGCTTGGCAGACAATGCCAACTAAAAGTGGAGGGGAACCAGGAGCATTTGAGCACCCCTAAAGTTACATCTTGGAATGTGAAGTCAAATGGGCCTTAGAAAGCATCACTACGAACAAAGCTAGTGGAGGTGATGGAATTCCAGTTGAGTTATTTCAAATCCTGGAAGATGATGCTGTGAAAGTGCTGCACTCAATACACCAGCAAATTTGGAAAACTCAGCAGTGGCCACAGGACTGGAAAAGGTCAGTTTTCATTCCAATTCCAAAGAAAGGCAATGCCAAAGAATGCTCAAACTACCACACAACTCCACTCATCTCACATGCTAGTAAAGTCATGCTCAAAATTCTCCAAGCCAGGCTTCAGCAATACGTGAACTGTGAACTCCCTGATGTTCAAGCTGGTTTTAGAAAAGGCAGAGGAACCAGAGATCAAATTGCCAACATCCGCTGGATCATGGAAAAAGCAAGAGAGTTCCAGAAAAACATCTATTTCTGCTTTATTGACTATGCCAAAGCCTTTGACTGTGTGGATCACAATAAACTGTGAAAAATTCTGAAAGAGATGGGAATACCAGACCACCTAACCTGCCTCTTGAGAAACCTGTAT
>SJYX01021308.1:521603-549864 GCA_006410675.1 Oreotragus oreotragus | reverse complement strand
ACAATAAACTGTGAAAAATTCTTAAAGAGATGGGAATACCAGACCACCTGACCTGCCTCTTGAGAAATCTGTATGCAGGTCAGGAAGCAACAGTTAGAACTAGACATAGAAAACCAGACTGGTTCCAAATAGGAAAAGGAGTACGTCAAGGCTGTATATTGTCACCCTGCTTATTTAACTTACATGCAGAGTACATCATGAGAAACACTGGACTGGAAGAAACACAAGGTGGAATCAAGATTGCAGGGAGAAATATCAATAACCTCAGATATGCAGATGACACCACACTTATGGCAGAAAGTGAAGAGGAGCTAAAGAGCCTCTTGATGAAAGTGAAAGTGGAGAGTGAAAAAGTTGGCTTAAAGCTCAACATTCAGAAAATGAAGGTCATGGCATCTGGTCCTACCACTTCATGGGAAATAGATGGAGAAACAGTGGAAACAGTGTCAGACTTTATTTTTTTGGGCTCCAAAATCACTGCAGATGGTGACTGCAGCCATGAAATTAAAACACGCTTACTCCTTGGAAGAAAAGTTAAGACCAATCCAAATAGCGTATTGAAAAGCAGAGACATTACTTTGCTGACTAAGGTCTGTCTAGTCAAGGCTATAGTTTTTCCAGTGGTCATGTATGGATGTGAGAGTTGGACTGTGAAGAGGGCTGAGCGCCAAAGAGTTGATGCTTTTGAACTGTGGTGTTGGAGAAGACTCTTGAGAGTCCCCTGGACTGCAAGGAGATCTGACCAATCCATTCTGAAGGGGATCAACCCTGGAATTTCTTTGGAAGGAACAATGCTAAAGCTGAAACTCCAGTACTTTGGCCACCTCATGCGAAGAGTTGACTCATTGGAAAAGACTCTGATGCTGGGAGGGATTGGGGGCAGGAGGAGAAGGGGACGACTGAGGATGAGATGGCTGGATGGCATCACTGACTTGATGGACATGAGTCTGAGTGAACTCCTGGAGATGGTAATGGACAGGGAGGCGTGGCGTGCTGCGATTCATGGGGTCGCAAAGAGTCAGACACGACTGAGCGACTGAACTGAACTGAAGCGACTTAGCATGCATGCATGCACACACAAGTGGGACTTAATAGATGTAGGACACTGCATGGAAATACAGCAGTGTATACATTCTTTTCTAGTGTACATTGAACAAATCAGGTGCTAGGCTACAAAACACGTGTCAACAAATTTAGGAGGATAGAAATGATGTCAAAGATTTTTATAACAGTATAAAACTAGAAATTAATTATAAGAAGAGTTAGAAAAAACAAAACGTATGGAGAGTAAACAACATGCTACTAAGAAACCAATGGGTCAATCAAGAAATGAAAGGGAATCAGAAACTAACTTTAAGCAAGTGAAAATAAAGGCACAACTTCCCTAAATCTAAGGGATGCAACTAAAGAAGTTTTTGGAGTAGAGCAATACAGTCCTACCTTAAGAAACAAGAGAAATCTTAAATGAACAACCTAACCTACTAACTACAGGAATTGGAGGAGGAAGAAGAAAATAATGAAGATCAAAGAGGAAATAATAAGAGAAAAAACAAAATTTTCATAGAAAAGATTAATGAAATCAAGAACTAGGTTTTTGAAAAGATAAACATAATTCAAAACCAGTTTCATAAAAAAAAAAGACAGAAAGAACACAACTGAACAAAATAAAAATGAAAGAGGAGAAATTATAACTGATATCATAGAACTTAAAAAATCATACAATACCACAAACAGTTATGTGTAAACAAATTGAACAGTTAGAAGAAATGAATCAATTTATAGAAACATGATCATCCAACACTGAATCAGGAAGAAATAGACAATCTGAGCAGACTGATTACTGGTAGTACAGTATAACTGAAATAACAAACGACAATCGCAGCAAATAAAAGTCCAGGACTGACAGCTTCAAAGGAGAGTTTAACCAAACAATGTACACTGTACCATACAATGTAAATAGTAATGTAAACTGGTGAAGTCACTATGGAAAATAGTATGGAAATTCCTCAAAAAATTTAAAATAGAACTACCATATTATTCAGCAATTTCATTTCTGGGCATTTATCTGAAGAAAATGAAAACACTAATTTAAAAAAATATATGCACTGCTACATTCATTGTAGCCAATATTTACAGTATTATTTACAATAGCTGATATATGTAAGCAACTTAAGTTCCCAACAATAGATGACTGGAGAAAGATATGTAATGTGTGTGTGTGTGTGTGTGTGTGTGTGTGCGCGCGCGCGCGTGTGTGCATGTGTGTGTGTGTGTGTGTGTATTGCTGCTGCTAAGTCGCTTCAGTCGTGTCCAACTCTGTGCGACCCTATAGACGGCAGTCCACCAGGCTCCACCGCCCCTGGGGTTCTCCAGGCAAGAACACTGGAGTGGGTTGCCATTTCTTTCTCCAATGCATGAAAGTGAAACGTGAAACTGAAGCCGCTCAGTCATGTCCGACTCTTCGCGACCTCATGAATGGCAGCCCACCAGGCTCTTCCGTCCATGGGATTTGCCAGGCAAGGGTACTGGAGTGAGGTGCCATTGCCTTCTCCAGTGTGTATATTACTCAGTCATAAAAAAATGAAATCTTGCCATTTTTGATAACCTGGATGGACCAGAGGGATGCTAAGTGACAAAAGTCAGAGAAAGATAAATATTTCATTAGTTCATTTACATGAGGAATCCAAAAACAAAAATATAGACAAATATAACAAAACAGAAACACGTTTATATACACAAAGAACAAATAAGTGATTGCCAGAAGAGAAGAGGTTCAAAGAAGGGTGAGGGTACAAATTTCTGCTTGGAAAATAAATGTCTTACATATGGACATTTATTCTGGTTGGAGTCATAGGTATGAAATTGTACAATATGAGGAATATAGTCAATAATTAGGTAATATCTCTGTATTACTGATTGTAATGAACTTAACATTGGGGTCATTTTGAAATGTGTAGATATATCGAATCACTGTTTTGCATAACAGGTACTAATATAGTGTTCAGGTCAATTATACTTCAAAAGCAAACAAAATCTCATAGAAAAAGAGAACAGATTTGTATTTGCCAGAGGTGGGGAGTAAGTGGAGGGGGAAATTAGACATAGGCAGTCAAAAGGTGCAAATTTTCAGTGTCAAGATAAATACAAACTCTGGATGTAATGTACAATAGGATAACTACACTGAACATGACTTCCCTTGTGGTTCAGATGGTAAAGAATCTGCCCACAGTGCAGGAGACCTGGGATGGATCCCTGGGTTGGAAAGATCCCCTACAGAAGAGAAAGGCTATCCGCTCCAGTATTCTTGCTTGGAGAATTCCATAGACAGAGGAGCCTGGAGAGTTAAAGCTATGGGGTCTCAGAGTCAGACACGACCTGGCGGCTGAGCACACCCAGCACGTGAGCTGACGAAGAACTCACCAGAAACCCAAGGGCCTGTGTCCCTCTGCCTGCTTCCTCAGTCCTGCACCAAGCTTCGAGGTCTCCCGATAAGAAGCTCGTCCTTGAAAGGGGTCTGACTACATATTCTCCCAGCTTCCAGTCGTCCTACCTCCATGTGCTGACTTTGGGACACTGATGGGCCCTTGAATATCCTCAACCACCGTGAGCTACCAAGAACAAAGAGTGTGGCTGAAAAAACCCACAGAATTTTAGAAACAATCAAGAACCCAGGCTGAGCTGACTGGTGAGTCTCGCCTTCAATGTGAAGCTACTCTGTCAAGACTGGGAGAGGTGGCTATCTTACCTAATGTGCAAAACAAAGATACAGAAGACCAAGGATTGCAGAGCACAGCCATACAAAGAGATTGACTTGTTCTTGGCAAATAGGTCTACCAGCATCTTGGGCCAGTGGCTGTGGAATGGCAGAGGTCCCAGAAGGAGAGGTGGCTGAGGAAAAAGTACATGGGTGTTTGCAGCTGGGGGTCCATCCTAATCAGGGTGATCATCCCAAGATTCGCCAGAAGATTGATGAGATAAGGCTTCCCTGGTGGCTCAGAGGATAAAGCGTCTGCCTGCAATGCAGGAGAACCGGGTTCGATCCCTGGGTTGGGAAGATCCCCTAGAGAAGGAAATGGCAACCCACTCCAGTACTCTTGCCTGGAGAATCCCATGGACAGAGGAGCCTGGCAGGCTGCAGTCCACGGGGTTGCAAAGAGTCAGACACGACTGAGCAACTTCACTTTCACTTGATGAGATAAACAAGGAGAACCGTGGTAAATAGGGTCAGTTTGTTCTCAGTGTTCTCAGCAATTCCCAAGAAAATGAATTCATTCACAGAGGAGCAATTGTCTCTGCCCATCCTTCTTTGTTCTTGTTTATACTCTTGGAAAAATATTTTTTAAAGTAAATAACAAAGGTACACGGATAGGTAACACGTCTGCACATCTGCAAAATATCACAAGACAGAACACATTGCTTTCTGTAATTGTGTGTTTGTATTCAGAAAAGCATCCAGTCATGTGCCCACTTTTTAAGGAGGCAAAGCTACCTACTGGGGCTTCTCTGTTGGTCCAGACAATGAAGAATCTGCCTGCAACATGGGAGACCCAGGTTTGATCCCAAAGTCAAAGATCCCTTGAAGAAGGGAATGGCTACTCACTCCAGTATTCTTGCCTGAAGAATTCCATGGACAGAGGAGGATGGTGGGCTACAGTTCTTGGGGTCACAAAGAGTCCAGCATGACTAAGTGACCAACACTTCTTCAGCTATCTATTACCCAATAACAAAAATCACCTAGAGTAGACTGTTGAGAAACTGAACCAAATCTGTTATGTCATTTATGAGGCATGTTACTTCCTACAAGGTCATGTCGGAGTCTGACTTTTTTTTATCTCAGTTGATATATTTGAATTAATTTACCGCTCTTTTCCTCTTCAAAATAATATGAACAAGACTCTAATGTATTAGAGATGTTGAGCTGTAGACAGGGCTAAGGAGTCTCTACACTTGAAAGTATTTACATGGAAACAAAATGGGATTAGAGTTTTAGTGTTTCTCACTACATGATTGGTTTAAGAATATTTGTATTAATTCCTAAAATAATGACCATGTCACTGTGTAATAATAATTATCACTATTTTGTTACTGGTTTTATGTTGTGTTTAATAGTTAGTGAAACATCTAAGTGTTATCGACCTTTATTCCTAGTAATTTATTATTGATTTGTCACAATACTCATTACCCGTTTGCAGAGATAGTTGTCAAAAATCAAGTCGCTTGATGAGTGAAAAAAAAGATCTAAAAGGAATTGAAAACAATAGAACACATTTGCATCTGTTTGGATTTTAAATGGGCTCTAATATTGTAAAATGGAAATGAGATGATAGACAATAAATTCTTCTGAGAGAGACACATACCCTCTCTCATGTGTGTGTCTTTGTGTGTGTGTCATGTTTGACATGCCTATTTTTTTTAATTGGAGTAAAATTGCTTTACAGTGTTGTGTTGGTTTCTGCCATACAACAAAGCAACTCAGCCATAATTATAAATATATCACCTCCCTCTTGTATATGTTTTTCATGATATGAGAATAGAGTGCATTTAACGAACTTCTTCCTTAAGCCTAAATAGATATGATATTTTTTCACATGAGAATTAATTTGAAAGTTTTTATTTTTACTGTGGTAGTTGTATTATTTTTTAAACAAAATGAAACAAACCTTCAATTCATGTATACACTTATCCAATGATAAAAGGAGTAAAAGATTTTTTTCTGAGTCAACAAAATAAAATCATTAAGAAGTCATACTGTGGTTATTAACAAGTTCAGGAAGATGGATCCCAATCAGAGAAATCAATATCGTTTCTGGCAAATAAATGCAGAGTTAATTTGAGTAAGTAGGTATAAACTTTTCACTTACAAATACATTTTTTCTTTCTCAAAATGTTATTTCCTCTTATATTCTTTAAGATAGGACCTGGAAACCTACCTGAAGTGAGCAGGTCTTGGGTAGCTAAATGATAATAAGCAGATGGTCTTTTATTTTACCAGGTCTATAGGGACTTAAATCCCTGAGTTACTGCCCCTAGGTTTTGATGTTAGCAAACATTTCATTAATTATGTTTCTGCTTCTGTGTATTCCCCTGTGAATTCAGAAACAGCTTTGCAAAGGCTGAGTTTTGAAGCTTTGCTATTGCTGCCAGACTGACCTATGGTGGAAGAAAATAGCAATTTGTTTGTATGGTGTGCTTCACAGTTACCCTGAAACTATCTCCTCCTTGTCCAGTCAAAGAGGACACCTAATGAAACTCAAAAAGATCCTCCCTCCATCATTTTCAGCTCCTTTGGATTGGCCATTGTGTCTTTGAAACAGTCTCCTTCACTACATTTAGAAGTATTGCTACACTTTGACCATATTTTCTTTTTTTCTTGAAATATGAGGCATATAGCATACAATTGATCTTTCTTATATAAGTATGCAGTTCTTGTTTTTATTGTTTTTTATAATACTTTCAAGATTGTCAATTATCTCCAGTCTCTAAATCCAGAATATTTTCATCTCTTCAATAAGAAACCCCCACCTGCTACCCGTCAGTTCTCCTTCCTTAGCCCATAGCAACCACTAATTCTGTATGGTTTCCTGTTAGGGGTATCTCATACAAACAGAATCATGTGATACCTTTTTTTGTCCTAATATGTTTTGCTCATCTGTTTGTTTATTTTATTTTCCTATCAGGCTTCTTTCCTTGAAGATAACGTTTTCAAGTTGCATCCATGTTGTTCCACTAATCAGTATTTTATTTCATCATTTTGGGACAATAATATTTCATTTTAAAGATACAATACACTTTGTATATCCCCTCTTCAGTTAAGTGACTATCAGGGTTTTTTCTACTTTTTATCTATTATGAATAATGATGCTATAACATTAGTAACAATCGTCACCACACATGGTCTTATTCTCATCCTACCACATTACTTACAGGCATTTCATTCATTTATGGCTCCCTCACATTTCCTAAATAATGCCTTTTTTTTTCTTTCTGAATTACATTTTATTTATATAAGAATATTTATATTACATTTAAGACCTCAGGAATAAAATCAATGATTTTTTTTTCATTTCCTAAAATTTCTAGTGCAAGAATTTGAAAAGGTAATACTATCTAAATGTTTATTTACTACCAAATATAGTAGTAATATTTCTATTAAAGTTGGAGTCTGAGGAACAAAAATAAGAATGTAACTGTGTCCAGAATTTTCTACTGATAAAGTTCATATTTGCAAAGATGACTCATTTAAAAATTTTTACACAAGTGGTTTTTGTAAATAAACAGAGTTCATAATTTTTCTTAAAAAAGTTACTTGTTTGCTACTATCCACATTCATTCTATGAGACAGAAGACTCATATTACATCCTCCCAAATTCTCCCTTCTAGACAGCAACGGAACTCTTTCAGTCAGTTCAGTCACTCAGTCGTGTCTGACTCTATGCGACCCTATGGACTGCAGCATGCCAGGCTTCCCTGTCCATCGCCAACTTTAGGAGCTTGCTCATGTCCATTGAGTCAGTCACTTTTGTTCCCAAGAAAATAAAGTCTGTCACTGTTTCCATTGATTCCCCATCTATTTGCCATGTAGTGATGGGACCAGATGTTGTCATCTACTCGATGGACAAGAGTTTGAGTAAGCTCTGGGAGTTGGTGATAGGCAGGGAAGCCTGGCCTCCTGCAGTCCATGGGGTTGCAAAGAGTCAGACATGACAGCATCTGAACTGAACACTGACCTGGTGATACCAGCCAGCTCAGTCTCACTCTCTGTCATCCCATCCTCCTCTGGCTTTCAATCATTCCCAGCATCAGGACAATCATAGTCACTGGACACTCATTTTCCAATGAATCATAGTTCTGGTATCTTTGGAAGTAGCCCAATCATACCAGATACAAAGATATTAGAGCAAACTTTGAGTATGAAGTCCCTTGGACTGCAGTCCATCCTAGAAGAAATCAGTCCTGAATATTCATTGGAAGGACTGATGCTGGAGCTGAAACTCCAATACTTTGGCCACCTGATGCAAAGAACTGACTCTTTAGAAAAGACCCTGATGCTGGGAAAGGTTGAAAGCAGGATGAGAAGGGGATGACAAAGGATGAGATGGTTGGATGGCGACCCATTGGACATGAGTTTGAACAAGCTCTGGAAGATAATGAAGGACAGGGAAGCCTGGCATGCTGCAGTCCATGGGCTCACAAAGGGTTGGACATGACTAAGGGACTCAACAGCAACAAATCCTCCATTATAAATATGTACTGAATCTTCTTTATCCATTCATCTGTTAACAGACATTTAGGTTACTTCTATGTCTTGGCTACTGTAAACAGCACTGCAGTGAACATTGGGGTACACATATCCTTTCAAACGACAGTTTCCTCTGAATATATGCCCTGGATTGGGATGGTTGGATCATGTGCTAGCTCCATTTTTAAGTTTGTAAGGGACCTTCATACTGTTCCGCATAGTGGCTGTACCAATTTACATTCCCACAACAGTGTAGGAGGTTTTTCTGTTCTCCACATCCTCTCCCGACATGCCTCTTGACAACTCTGTATGCAGGTCAGGAAGCAACTGGACATGGAACAACAGACTGGTTCCAAATAGTAAAAGGAGTATGTCAAGGCTGTTTATTGTCACCCTGCTTATTTAACATATATGCAGAGTACATCATGTGAAATGCAGGGATGGATGAAGCACAGGCTGGAATCAAGATTGCCAGGAAAAATAATATAACCTCAGATATGCAGATGACACCACCTTTATGGCAGAAAGTGAGGAACTAAAAAGCCTCTTGGTGAAAGTGAAAGAGGAGAGTGAAAAAGTTGGCTTAAAGATCAACATTCATGAAACAAAGATCATGGCATCCGATCCCATCACTTCATGGCAAATAGATGGAAAAACAGTGGAAACAGTGGCTGACTTTATTTTTTTAGGCTCCAAAGTCACTGCAGATGATGACTACAGCCATGAAATTAAAAGATGCTTACTCCTTGGAAGAAAACTTATGACCAACCTAGACAACATATTAAAAAGCAGAGACATTACTTTGTCAACAAAGGTCCATCTAGTCAAGGCTATGGTTTTTCCAGTAGTCATGTATGGATGTGAGAGGTGGACCGGAAAGAAAGCTGGGCACCGAAGAACTGATGCTTTTGAACCGTGGTGTTGGAGGAGAGTCCCTTGGACTGCAAGGAGATCCAACCAGTCCATCCTAAAGGAGATCAGTCCTGAATATTCACTGGAAGGACTGATGCTGAAGCTGAAACTCCAATACTTTGGCCACCTGATGGGAAGAGCTGACTCATTTGAAAAGACCCTCATGCTGGGAAAGACTGAAGGCAGGACGAGAAGGGGATGACATAGGATGAGATGGTTGGATGGCATCACCGACTCAATGGACATGAGTTTGAGTAAGCTCCGGGAGTTGGTGATGGACACGGAGGCCGGGCGTGCTGCCGTCCATGGGGTCACAAAGAGTTGGACATGACTGAGTGACTGAACTCAAATGAACCGACACCCNATGACAGAGGATGAGATGGTTGGATGGCATCACCGACTCAATGGACATGAGTTTGAGTAAGCTCCGGGAGTTGGTGATGGACACGGAGGCCGGGCGTGCTGCCGTCCATGGGGTCACAAAGAGTTGGACATGACTGAGTGACTGAACTCAAATGAACCGACACCCTCTCCAGCATTTCTTGTTTGTAGGCTTTTTGATGATGGCTGTTTTAACCAGTGTGAGATAATATCTCTTTGTGGTTTTACTTTGCATTTCTTTAATGATTCATGTGTTAAGAATCTTTTCATGTGCCTCTTGGCCATCTGTATGTTTTGTCTGGAGAAAGGTCTGTTCAGATCTTCTGTGCATGTTTTTGTTTGGATTGTTTGTTTTGTATACTGAGCTGCATTAGCTGTTTGTAAATTTTGGAATTAATCTCTAGTTGCTCACATCGTTTACAAATATTGTCTCCCATCCTATGGGTTGTCCTTTCATTGTGTTTATGGTATCCTTTGCTGTGCAGAAGTTTTTGTTGTTGTTTTAGTTTAATTAGGTTCATTGGTTTATTTTTGTTTTTATTTCTGTTGCCTTAGGAGGTGGATGCAAAAAAAAAGTATTGCTGTGATGAATGTCAAAGACTGTTATGCCTATGTTTTCTTCTAAGGGTTTTGTAATACCTCATCTTATATGTATGTCTTTAATCCATTTTGCATTTATTTTTGTGTACAGTGTTAGAGAATATTCTAATTTCATTCATTTACACAGGCTGTACAATTTTCCCAGCACCACTTATTGAAGAGACTGCCTTTTCTCTTTTGATAGTCTTGCCTCTGCTGGATTTATAGTCCTCAATTTTTATTTCAGAGTGATTTTGAGGCTTCTTAGGAATTACCTGACTGTGTAGTTAATTTATCCTTGCTATTAGCTCTAGCTTATAGTTATTAATATAGAAAATGCAGTGTGTATCATAGAATATAAAGGACCTAAATGTTCAAAGTTCTTTCAGTAAATATACAATAAATCTTAGTGTAATGGAAATAATATTTGAATGAAAGAATTAATCATAATATTTGACAAAATTGCAAAATTCTGCAAGTATTCGGCAAAGATGAAGTGCTATATATTAGTTGTATATACCCAATGAAGCATGCTGTGTTTTGGAACAGTAGTATTTTTAAAGATTACACTTTACTAAAAATATTTAGTCACTCCTTTAAAGTATTTGAAACAATTTCATTTCCCTTGGATCACAAATATAATTTTACAGAAACAACAGACATATGTATGTGTGTTTATATATTTATATTACACCCTTTAAAACCACCTTTCATTTTCCAGTTTTTCAGGGCCTGTTTCACATCTTTGTTCTGTAGGCTATTTAACAGAGGATTTAACATGGGAATCATAAGGGTGTAGAACAATTAGGTCATTTTGTCTTGATGTGGAGAGTAGGAAGTATTTGGCCTGAAATACAAGAAAAGTACAGTTCCCTAGAAAATGGTCACAACATTTAAATGAGAGGTGCGAGTGGAGAAAGCTTTCAACTTCCCCTCAGAAGAGTGGCTCTTCAAGATTGATAGGATGATATAATAAGAGAAAAGGACTCCTGAAATGGTACTCAGTTCAATAAAACCAAAAATAGTGACTAGTGCCAATTCATTGACCTGTATATCAGCAGGAGAGGAGGGAAAGTGGAGGTAAATCACAGGAGAAATGGTTCATCTCATTCGACCACGGAAACATAAGTGAAATGCTGATGCCGTGTGTATCAGAGCATCTGCCATTCCCACCAGGTAAGCCCCAGCCACAAGCAGGGAGCACACCCTGCTGGACATGCTGACCACACAGAGCAAGGGGCTGCTCACAGCCTTGTACCGGTCATAGGCCATCACTGCCAGCAGGAGATACTCAGAATCTGCAAAGATAACTGAAGACCAAGAATTGCAGAGCACAGCCATAGAAGGGGATTGAGTTTTTCTTGGCAAATAGGTCCATGATCATCTTGGGGTGAATTGTAGTGGAATAGCAGAGGACACAGAAGGAGAGGTGACTGAGGAAAAAGTACATGGATGTGTGCAGCTGGGGATCCATCTTAATCAGGAATATCATCCCAAGATTTGCCAAGTGGCCAATGAGATAAACAGTTAGAACCTTGGTACATATGGTCACTTTGTCCTCAGTGTTATCAGTAATTCCCAAGAAAATGAATCCAGTCACGGAGGAGCAATTCCCTCCATCCATTTTTCTTTGTTCTTGTCTAAGCTTTCAGAAAATGATCAAGAAAAGGACACTTGGATGTGTAACACTTCTGCACATCTGCAATATATCATAAGATAGGACACAGTTCTATATGCCATTGTCTTCATATTCAGAAAATTATACATTCATGCACCCACTCTTGAAAAAGGCATAACTGTTATTACTCAATAAAAACAAATACCTGGTATAAAACGTTGGGAAACTGAACCAAATCTAAATGTAATTTGGGAGGCATGTTACTTTCTACAAGCTTGTCTCTGAGCCTTCCTTTCTTTATTTCAGAGAATACATTTGATGAATTTACCTGTCTTCTCCTCTTCAAAATAGGGTGGGTGAGACTCTAATGTTAGAGATACCTGGCTGTAAGCTTCAGGACTAAACATTTTCTGTGGATATTCATGTGGATACAAACCAAGATAACAATTTTAATATTTCTCAAAACCATGATTGTCTTAAGAGTATCTGTATCAGTTCCAGAAATAATGAGCATATCATGGATTGATCATAATAAAATAATTATGTTTCTGGTTTTGGTTTATGTTATGTTCAGTATTTGGTGAGACATGAAGTATTAATGAGCAGTTCTCTAGATGTGTATTTTTGTTTTGTCATAATATTAATTACCTNAAGAGTATCTGTATCAGTTCCAGAAATAATGAGCATATCATGGATTGATCATAATAAAATAATTATGTTTCTGGTTTTGGTTTATGTTATGTTCAGTATTTGGTGAGACATGAAGTATTAATGAGCAGTTCTCTAGATGTGTATTTTTGTTTTGTCATAATATTAATTACCTTTTTGTGGGAATTGTCTGGTGCCAAAGAAAGAGTCTCTTTACTCGTTGAAGGGAAACATTTCTACAAACTTATTTAACACATATATTTTTATCTCTTGAGCTACTCTACCCTGTAGCTCAGCTGGTAAAGAATCAGCTTGCAATACAGGAGACCCTGGTTCAATTCGTGTGCCTGGAAGATCCCTGGAGAATGGGTAGGCTACCCACTCCAATATTCTTGCACTTCCCTGGTGGCTCAGATGGTAGAGAATTTATCTGCAATGTGGGAGACCTGGGTTCGATCCCTGGGTTGGGAAGATCCCCTGGAGAAAAGAACAGCTACCCATTCCAGTGAAATATAAAAAGACCTTTTCTTTATAAAATGGAAATGAGATGAGTGATAATAAATGCTGTGGGCTTCCCTCGTAGCTCAGCTGGTAAAGACTCTGCCTGCAATGAGGGAGATCTGGGTTTGATCACTGGGTTGGGAATGAGCTCTTGGAGAAGGAAATAGCTACCCACTCCAGTATTCTAGCCTGGAGAATTCCACGGACTGTATAGTCCATGGTGTCACAAAGAGTCAGACCCACTGAGTGACTTTCACTTTCAATTGTTTTCTGAAATACATAGACTTATCTCCATTGTGTTTGCATGCATTTATATGTGGGTCACGTGTTTGCATGTGTGTGTGTCTTGCATAATATGTAAAAATTGGAATATGAGTGACGTGTACATTTTTTAGACCTAAAGAATATGATATATTGTTCACATGAAGTTCAGTTTTTCATAGGTTATTATTTGTAAGATGGAACCTCAACTACTTTTGAAATAAAGCAACAAGAACCTTCAAACTAATGTTTATACTTGGTGGTTGTTGTTTTGAGACCCCCTGGACTGTAGCGCACCAGGCTCCTCTGTCCATGGGATGCTGTATGGTACGATACTGTCTGACCATGGTCNAGTTCAGTTTTTCATAGGTTATTATTTGTAAGATGGAACCTCAACTACTTTTGAAATAAAGCAACAAGAACCTTCAAACTAATGTTTATACTTGGTGGTTGTTGTTTTGAGACCCCCTGGACTGTAGCGCACCAGGCTCCTCTGTCCATGGGATGCTGTATGGTACGATACTGTCTGACCATGGTCAACTTGAAGAATAACACAATTCAGCCCAGTTATTTAACCTGTGCCATTTTGAGATAGTGTTTATATAGCAAACAAAAACTGAAGTAGTATGAATAGAATATAAGCAGAGGGGGAAAATGTTTTGTTGATTATTAATTATTCCTGATACATAATTTTATGAAATCATTTTTAATGTTTTGTATTATTATGCAATGCTATGTATTATTGTGTAATATAGATAGATGTTAGATTTATAGATGAAATGAAGAAAATATTTATAAAACATTTTTTCAACAAAGAATTTATAGCTAGACTATACAAAAACATTTATAAATAATAAAAGCACAACCCAATTAAAAATAAGAACATGATTTGAACAGATACCTCACCAACAGATATATAAATGGCAATTAAATAATGATACAATAAATAATAATGATGAAAATATTCAGTTCAGTTCAGTCGCTCAGTGGTGTCCCACTCTTTGTGACCCCATGAATCGGAGCACGCCAAGCCTCCCTGTCCATCACCAACTTTCACTCAGACTCACGTCCATTGAGTCCGTGATGCCATCCAGCCATCTCATCCTCTGTCGTCCCCTTCTCCTCCTGCCCCCAATCCCTCCCAGCATCAGAGTCTTTTCCAATGAGTCAACTCTTTGCATGAGGTGGCCAAAGTACTGGAGTTTCAGCTTTAGCATCCTTCCTTCCAAAGAAATCCCAGGGCCAATCTCCTTTAGAATGGACTGGTTGGATCTCCTTGAAGTCCAAGGGACTCTCAAGAATCTTCTCCAACACCACAGTTCAAAAGCATCAATTCTTTGGTGCTCAGCTTTCTTCACAGTCCAACTCTCACATCCATACATGACCACTGAAAAACCATAGCCTTGACTAGTTGGACCTTTGTTGGCAAAGTAATGTCTCTGCCTTTCAATATGCTATCTAGGTTGGTCATAACTTTTCTTCCAAGGAGTAAGCATCTTTTAATTTCATGGCTGCAGTCACTATCTGCAGTGATTTTGGAGCCCCAAAAAAATAAAGTCTGGCACTGTTTCCACTGTTTCCCCATCTATTTCCCATGAAGTGATGGGACCGGATGCCATGATCTTCGTTTTCTGAATGTTGAATTCTAAGCCAACTTTTTCACTCTCCACTTTCACTTTCATCAAGAGGCTTTTGAGTTCCTCTTCGCTTTCTGCCATAAGGGTGGTGTCATCTGCATATCTGAGGTTATTGATATTTCTCCTGGCAATCTTGATTCCAGCTTGTGCTTCATCCAGCCCAGTGTTTCTCATGATGTACTCTGCATATAAGTTAAATAAGCAGGGTGACAATATACAGCCTTGACGTACTCCTTCTCCTATNCTGCCATAAGGGTGGTGTCATCTGCATATCTGAGGTTATTGATATTTCTCCTGGCAATCTTGATTCCAGCTTGTGCTTCATCCAGCCCAGTGTTTCTCATGATGTACTCTGCATATAAGTTAAACAAGCAGGGTGACAATGTACAGCCTTGACGTACTCCTTTTCCTATTTGGAACCAGTCTGTTGTTCCATGTCCAGTTCTAACTGTTGCTTCCTGACCTGCATACAGATTTCTCAAGAGGCAGGTCAGGTGGTCTGGTATTCCCATCTCTTTTAGAATTTTCCACAGTTTATTGTGATCCACACAGTCAAAGGCTTTGGTTTAGTCAATAAAGAAGAAATAGATGTTTTTCTGAAACTCTCTTGCTTTTTCCATGATCCAGCGGATGTTGGCAATTTGATCCCTGGTTCCTCTGCCTTTTCTAAAACCAGCTTGAACATCTGGAAGTTCACGGTTCACCTATTGCTGAAGCCTGGCTTGGAGAATTGTGAGCATTACTTTACTAGCATGTGAGATGAGTGCAATTGTGTGGTAGTTTGAGCATTCTTTGGCATTGCGTTTCTTTGGGATTGGAATGAAAACTGACCTTTTCCAGTCCTGTGGCCATTGCTGAGTTTTCCAAATGTGCTGGCATATTGAGTGCAGCACTTTCACAGCATCATTTTTCAGGAGTTGAAATAGCTCCACTGGAATTCCATCACCTCCACTAGCTTTGTTTGTAGTGATGCTTTCTAAGGCCCACTTGACTTCACATTCCAGGATGTCTGGCTCTAGATGAGTGATCACACCATCATGATTATCTGGGTCGTGAAGATCTTTTTTGTACAGTTCTTCTGTGTATTCTTGCCACCTCTTCTTAATATCTTCTGCTTCTGTTAGACAGTCGACACTAATTAACGGAGCACCCCAGTGTCTGACTCTGATGCCAGAAATGGCAGACATTCAAGGGCCATGTCTGAACTCTGTGATTTTGCCATCAGCAGTCTTTTTTTCCAAAAGAGGTTTCCTGGGAGAAATTCCATGCTTCCTACTGCTGATATCCTTGACATGTTTCTGTTATCAGCCCATCTTGCATCCAGGTTGTCTGGCTATTCTTTGGATTTTTTTGTGAGCTGTCCCACTATCCTTCACACAAAATTTCTTTTTTATTTAACAATTTCTATTTCTTGCAGCCAAAAGAATCTTAACCGTTGTAGCCCCCATCCTTAAATTTCCCAACCCAGGGATCGAACCTGGGTCTCTTGCATTGCAAGCAGATTCTTTACCATCTGAGAAGCCAGGGAAGCCTTTAAATAATAACAACTTCCACTTATTGAATATCCGATATTCATCAGGCATTTAACTATACTATTACTAATTCTAAAAACAACCCTGTGCCAGAGTTGCCCAAATAAGAAAATTGAGTTTTGAGTAATTTGCTCAAAAACATAAAGCTAGCAGTCAGCATAACCAGGAGTTGAACTTACTTTGAACTTTTGAATATGCTATTTTTCTGCTACTCCAAGCAAAAAAAAAATTTTTTTTTTACTATCTAACAACTGGTCCTTTCTGCTACTAACTTCTATCCATATCCAAACTCACTCATACTAGCCACTGAGTACATCTCACCAAGAGGATGGGAAAGGTCATGGGAGATTAATCTATGGTCCACGAGCATCTGTGTTTTTTATGGATGACAGGAGCTTGCTGAGGTCAGAACTAGGCTCTTGGCACCAAGGGCTTCAGGATGCTCAGTCAAAACTAAACATGGAGATGATAGGAACAAAAATTCCTGCCCCCGAACTTCAGCAAATGAAGAGTCAGCCTCAGGAAACCTGCAAATTAGATGGACTTCCCAGGATGGATGTGGATGAGGGTCTTGTGACAGATGAAGCATGTGGCTAGAAAGGACCATAAGAGTCACTTCCTTTTAACTTCTTCTTCCTTTTTTTTTTCATCTGGGAGAACCAGGGTCCAGGGAGGGGAGGACTAAGAAGGAAAGGGTGGCCAGGTTGCTCACCAGTGTGGTGGCTGAGGCAGTCTGACCTTTCGTCTATGTTTTTTTCCCGTTGGTTTATCCCGTCATCTGTCACCTCAGTATCCCTATTTGTGATAGTGATGCAGCTTTTGAAAGGGGGTCAGATTTGGAAACCGGCCTGTCTTTGTCCCCCGTGATCTAATGTGTATACTTGAACCAGGTTTTGCCCTCAAGACACACAGGCTCTGAGAAGGAAGTCTACATCTTCCCATGTGGAGACCCTGTAGTCATCCTTTACTTTTTCTCTGGGGATGCTAATTACTAGATTTCTGAAACGCAGATGTTCAGAAGTGAAAGAAAACTGATGCAGTGGCATCTGAGAATCCCAGAAGGGGCTGGATTTCAGGCAGACGCCCTCTGTGTCACAGGTGACGTTCCCCTGATGATTACCAGCTGGCGATGCTGCTCAGGGAAGCCAGCCCATCAGTCTGTCTGCCTCAGATGTTGGCCGTCATGGAAGCCCCCTGTCATCCTGAGACCTGAGGATGTACAAACTTCTCCCTGGTGAAACCACCCACTGCTTCCTTCAAAGGGGCCCTGCTGATGGAAGGGGATTCCCAGACCTGCAGGAAGGGGCATGCGACATGAGGCGGTTCATTGGGCCTCACATCACTGATTTCAGCATGTCTGTGGCAGACAGATCCTGCCTCAGGGTACCGAGGAAGCCTCTGCTTTCTGCCTCCAGGCTTTCCGCGGCACTGCAGGACTTAGTCCACACCTGAGCACAGCCGGGAAGTGCTGGAGAGTTAGTATCCCTGGGTTGAGAAGATCCCCTGGAGAAAGAAATGGCAATTCACCCCAGTATTCTTGCCTGGAAAATTCCTTAGACAGATGAGTCTGACAGGCTACATACAGTCCATGGGGTCCCAAAGAGTCAGACATGACTGGGTGAGCACGCATGCAAACATACCCATATATAAGGACGTAAAATGATGATTAAAATGGTATACTTTGTTTATAAATATTTATATTATATTTTGGGCTTCCCAGATGGTGGTAGTGGTATAGAACCTGCCTGCCAATGCAGGAGACTTAAGAGATGTGGGTCCGAGTTGGGAAGATTCCCTGGAGAAAAGCATGAGAATATAATTTATATATTCATGTTATATATTTCAATAGATGATAAAATATGCCATTTTAACATTTTAAGTGTACAATTCAGTGGTGCTAATTACGTTCACAATGTTGTGCCATCATCACCACTATCGATATCCAAGCTGTTTTCATAATAATTCTGCACCTTAAGCCAGAAATCCCTCAACCCTTTCTACCCCCAGCCCCTGATAACCTCTAATCTCCTTTCTGTCACTAGGAATTTATCTAAGATATTTCGTATAAGTTGAATCATATTTGTCCTTTTGTGTCTGGCTTATTTCACTTAGCATAAGGTTTTCAAGATCCATCCGTGTTGTATCAATAGCATGAATAAGACTTTCATTCTTTTTATAGCTGAATAACATTCTACTTGCATGTAAAGACCATATTTTATCCATTCATTTTCTGATGGACACAGGTTGTTTCCATCTTTTTAGGTACATATTGGGGAGTGAAATTCCTGAGTCATATGGTGACTCTATATTTAACTTTCAAACTGTTTTCCATAGCAACTGAACCATTTTGTATTTCCACCAACAACGTTTAAAGAGTTCTAATTTTCCACATTCTTATATTATTATTGTGGTTGTCATCATCGTAGGTGAGAAGTGGTATATCATTGAGGTTTTATTTGCATTTCCCTAATAGCTACTGATTAGCACCTCCTTATATGCTTATTGGCCATTTGTATATCATCTTTAGAAAATGTCTAAGTCATTTTTAATTAGGTTGTCTTTTTTCTGTTGTTTAGGAGTTATTTTTTAGTAAATAAACACTTATGTAGTTTGCAAATCTTTTTTCTCATTCTATAAGCTGTCGTTTTACTTTGATAATGTCCTTGCATGAAAGTTTTTAGTTTTGATGAAGCCCAGTTTATAATCTCTTTTCCTTTGTTGCTCATGCTTTTGGTATAATGTCTGAGAACCCTTACCAAATCCAAAGCCATGAAGATTCACCCCTTTCTTTTTCTCCAAGTGTTTTATGGTTTTAACTATTACATTAGGTTACTGATCCATTTTGAGTTAATTTTTATATAATATGAGGTAGGAGTCAAACTTCATTTGTTGCCATTTGGAAATCCAATTTTCCTAGCACCATTTGTTAAAATGACTATTCTTTCCCCTTGAATGAACTTGGTACCCTTGTTGCAAATCAACTGACTATAGATAAATGAGACTCTCAATTCGATTCCATCTATTCTTACAAAAATACCGCTCTGTTTAAATTACGGTAGCTTTTTAGTATATTTTGAAATTGGAAAATGTGTCTTCCAACCTTATTATTAAAAAAAAAAATTCTTTTTTTTTGGTATCCAAGGCTCTTTGCAGTTCTATATAAATTTGAGAATCAGTTTTTCCATTTCTACCAAAAAAGATTTGAAATTTTGATAGGGATTGTGCTGGGTAGTACTGGCATCTTAACAACACTAAATCTTCCAAGTCAGGCACAAAGAGCGTCTTTCCATTTATTTGCTGCTACTGCTGCTAAGTCTCTTCAGTCACGTCCGACTCTGTGCGACCCCATGGATGGCAGGTCACCAGGCTCCCCCGTCCCTGGGATTCTCCAGGCAAGAACACTGGAGTGGGCTGCCATTTCCATCTCCACTACATGAAAGTCAAAAATGAAAGTGAAGTCGCTCAGTCGTGTCGGACTCTTAGCAACCCCATGGACTGCAGCCCGCCAGGCTCCTCCGTCCATGGGATTTTCCAGGCAAGAGGACTGGAGTGGGTGCCATCACCTTCTCTTTATTTAGGTCTTCTTTAATATTTTTCAGCAGCTTTTTATAGTTTTCAGTGCATAAGACTTTTACCTCCTTGGTTAAATTATTCCTCAGTATTTTATTCTTTCAGGTACTGTTGTAAATGAAGTTGCTTTCTTTTCAGATGGTTCATCGCTGGACTAGAGAAACACAACTGATTTTGGTTCTGTTGATTTTATTTCCTACAAATCTACTGAATTTGTTTATTGCTTCTATTAGCTTTCTTATTGTTTCTTTGGGATTTTCTGTATATAGTATATGTCATCTACGAATAGGAATCTTCCTTACTAATTCTGATGCTTTATATTTCTTTCTCTTGTTTAATTGCTTCTAGTACAGGGTTGAACAGCAGTGGTCAATACAGGCATTTTTTTCTTTTTCCTGATCTTAGAGAGAAACTGTTCAGTCTTTTACCATCGAATATGATGTTACCTGTGAATTTTTCATAAATGCTCTTTATCATGTTGAGGAAGCTCCTTTTCATTTCCAGTTTTCTGAGTTTTTATCATGAAAGGATATTGGATTTTGTCAAATATATTTTCTGCATCAATTAGATGATCATCTGGGCTTTTCCCTTCATTCTATTACATGGTTTATTACATTGATTATCTTGTGCTAAACCAACTTTGCATTCCTGGGATAAGTCATATTTGGTCATAGTGTATCACCTTTTAAATATGCTGTTGGATTTGGATTGCTAATATTCTGCTGAGTATTCCTGCATCTATAGGCATAGGAGATATTGGTCTCTAATTTTTTCTGTGATGGATCTTTATGTGGCTTTATTATTAATAATGCTAGCCTCAAAAGTGAATTAGGAAATGTTTCCTCTTTTTTCTATATTTTGAGAAGGATTGGTACTCACTCTTCTCTAAATGTTTGGTAGCACTCACCACTGAAGCCATCAGATCCTAGACTCATAATGTCCTATTTATTAGTTTTCCCTTATTCCAGTCTTTCTTTCCCGGTTTCCTCACTTCAGCAGCCTGGATTCATCTCCCAGACAAACTTACTGCACCCAAAGCTTCCTTCAGCCTCTGCTTTCAGGGGAATCCAAGCTAAAACAAGATATAATGAAATTCAGAGGCTTTATATGAAAATGGAAATGTTGTGTGAGAGAATATTGACTCATTGGACAATCCAGAGAGATGGAGAGAAGGGGAAAGGGTTTTCTATCCAAGACTGGTGAAATAGGTGTTAGCATGATGGACTGGAGATTCAAGAGAGGATGCTGAAATGTTCAGGAAAACGGGATCCCACAAGATGAGAAATAGCTGGATGAGTTACTTAAGAGTGGAAGAGCTGGAAAAGGGGTCAGAGCCCACTCAAAACAAAACAACAGATGATATAAGAGGAAGAAAGTGAAGAAATGAAGAACACACTGGTTCAGATGGAAGACTCAGTACCCAGCCACTGAACAAGGCAAGGAGTTAAGGCTAGCTGAGGAATTTCTATGGGCAGAGAACAGGATGAGCTGGTGGGCATGGGATGGGGTTGTGGCAGCCCTGAGAATGTGCCCTGCAGACCTCCAACTGCAGGGAGCTTAGCTGTCTAAGGGCCCCAGTGCTGTGCTCTGAAGTCCAGTATCATGTTTGCAGCAGGGCAACATTCCATGTATCAGAGGACTGCTCCCACTGAGTGCAGCGGGATACGCAGGTGAGCAGGTCCCCGAGAGACCCAGACACCTCTGACAGGGGATTTTGGCCTGAGAACAACAACCTTGCCAAACCCCCTTTAGCCTATATGGAGGCCTAGGGTGTTCCAGCCAGCCTCCCATCTCTTTCCTTCATTCATCACCAGTTTCTCGTTGCAGTCTGAGGACTCTCCTAGCCTTTACTGGCTCCCTCCTCTTTTTCTCCTTTAGCATCTCCCCCACTAAAATCCTTGCACATTTAATTCCATCCAAGCACCTGCTTTTTTAAGGACTTGAACTAGACATTGTCTGTAACATGTCCATTTTGACCCAAGGCTAGAAGGTGGACCTGGTGTGCAGGCAGAAAGGGGCCATGCTCCATCAGGCACCTTGGGGAGCAAGGAGACTCTGCTGGCCTGGGACAGGAGGGGGTGACCCAGCAAGAGAGGGCAGTGGGAGGACAGTCCCAGGGACAGAGAGAGATGAAGAGCTAGTGCCTGGGAGGACCCTGGAAACAGCACTGCTGAGACAAGCCCCCTGAATGCATGAATGGGTGCTAAGCCGTTCGGGTGAGGTGCTTCACACTCCTCATCTCTGTTTCACACGGTTGGTACCCTGAAGTCACCCACATGGTATTAAAAATAGCTGTGTACGCTCCAGTGGCGGACAACACTGCTGTCCATCTTTCCATTTCTTCCGGTGGTGGCCTCAGGCGCTTACAGAGGGCAGAGATGCCGGGTAGCCGGCCTAAGGGACGCCTCCAAACCCCATCTACTGCCTCAGGGATGATTCCGGAACGTCTCAGACTACTTCCCACCCCGACCCTGAAGCATTTTAGATCAGCTCTGTCTCTGTGTGCCTTTCTTCGCTTGGCAGGAGATCACCCTCTATGGAAAAGTATTCTTTAGATTCTCCAAGAAACACAGCACTGGTGGAAGGAGGCTCTTCAGCTGCCCTTGAAGCCTTTCCTTCCGTCTCTGAGGGTCAGGCTAGGCTGAGCATCCCTGGAAAGATGTCTCAGCAGGAGAACCAGCCTCCTAACCAGGAGGGGAGGGCTGGCTCTCTGAACCCACTGCCCAAGCTCCCAGTGGGCAGATACCCAGATTGTCTAGAGGACTGGTTCTCTCTGCCCTCAAGGGCTCTAACAGGGTAGATAAAAATTTCCCCTCCAGGTCTGCACTGCATCGCTGGGTCCCCTTTCCCTCGAGCCCTGGTTGGGTTCGGCCAGGGGGAGGCACTGGCAGGGAGCTGGGCAGGGAAGAGTCAGGGTCCTGGTCTCCTGGGCCTCTCTCGGTGGTATTGCTGTGAGCCGGCCACACCCCTTATCTGAAGGTCACAGCTCCTCTTCCCTCAGGGTTCCACGCGACAGCCCTCCCCTTGGCCTTCCTGACCTGGAGGGGAATAGAACCCTCTCCCCCACCACGGTACCAGTCTTTATCATCTCCCTTTCCCTGCTTGTAGCTTTGTAAGTGACCCTTTATTTCAGTCTCCTCAAATGACCTGATTTGAGGTGCCATCTGTTTACCATCAGGACCCTGATGGATGCACCTGATCTCCCTGAGGAGGCGCAGGGGCCATTTACCAGCTCACTCACGCTCCAGCTTTCCTTGTGATGGCTGCGTCCCAGCCCTCCTCTCCAGGAGAGATGCTTTTCTGCAGGGCTGTGTGGAGGAAAGGGTAGTTGATGAGCTGGGGTCAGGCACTCCAGGCTGCTGTCCTCCTGCTGACTCAGGTGTGACTCAGGCCCTGCTCTCTGCAATGGCATTGATGGTCACGCCTGGTGGCTGTGCCCAAGACTGAAGCCCAGGGTTCCTGTGGTTCCAGGCTCCCTCCTTGGGCCAGCCGGTCACATCAGTGAGGACCACTCCTGCCCTGGGGGAGGGGGTCCAATGACTCAGACCTTCATCACTCCTCCTCCTCTTGGGGACAGACAAGATCTTCCCCAGGAGACACACAAACCACCCTCTCCCCTTACTCCTAGGACACCAGGGACTAGAAGACAGGATCTAACTTTGGCTTCTGAGGGCTCGGATGGGAGAGTTGGCAACCTGCTGACCTCTGAGTTAGAAAGCAGGGTGTGGGACTTCTCCTGAGAACTTCCTGCCTCTTCAGAAAGCCTTCAGGATCTCAGAATACCCAGAAGGAGACAACTTACCCAACTAAGTATTTGAGGCTTCCTCAAGACTGAATATGTTTCTGATGAAACCATCCAACATGGTCTGCAATACTGAAGGTTCTTATTTGTGAACAGGTGCAGATAAATTCATAGAAGTCACTGAAGCAAAGTGACAAATTGAGCAGGGTTCTGTACCAAGACTCAGCCTCAGTGGTGGAATGAGTATTCTTGCTGGCAAGGGACAGTCCTTACTGGATGTGTGGAGAAGGGGGTTGGTCGCTGAAGGGCTGGCAGGGGTGGTGAAGGAACATGTATCAGCCAGGTTCTGTGCAAGAAAAGGGATTGAAGACATGGGATTAAGTGCCTGAACATCTCCAAGATCTGGAGCCACGTGGGCTTCAGTCTGGGTCCAGGATCCTAGAGCTGATCTATCAATGGAGCTGTCCCCAGAGGCCGCCTCTGTTGGTCACTGTTGAGTTCAAGGCCCACAGCCGTGATGCAGGATTCAGGGATCCAGGCTCAGGAAGCCAGCCCCGCAGCTATGTCCCCATGCCCACCTGTCTCGAATCATTCTCAACGCTGGTGATCAGCTGCAATGTGATTTTCAGCTGCTGTGTCCACCGCCGTTGCTTCTCAACCCAATAACAAGAAGAACGGGCATCTGAGTACTGCTGCAGGGGGGAAAAGCCACATCTCTTCAACCTCATTTTCCAGCAGGAAAATAGCCAAAAGCAATAGCAAGGTGGCCTCCGAGTCACCTTTGTCCCTCAGGTCTTGCACAAGGATATTGAAATTAGAGAATTTAATTCACTTGCAGACAGATAGCTACAAAGAAGTCTAAGGAGTGTCAGTTTTAGCTCCCCAGCCTTGGCAGGGCAGGGAGACACCCTAGAAGTATCGGGGAATGGAGCGGGGACAAGCTGCTCCATCGCGCCCCCTACAGGCAGCCTCCTGCATTAGGAGGAGGCTGTGGGCCTGAGTGAAACTCCCCTGGGGGCAGGCCGTTCTCTTATCAGTTCAGTTCGGTGTGTAGTCACGTCCAGCTCTTTGCAGCCCTATGGGACTGCAGCACGCCAGGCCTCCCTGTCCTGTTCTCTTATACCTTCCCCACCCTCAGAAAGGGTTATGGAGACCCAGTATGGTTGGATCTCATGTCACACCCATGTCAAAACAAATGGGGCAATAAGTTGTATACAGATTTGATCTAGGAAGTATATGTGGTGTGAAGAGTGTGAGTGGGTGTGTATGTGCGTGCGTGAAAGAGAGCGAGAGAGAGAAGGGAAGAAGGGACAGAGACACTGGTGTTTTTGTTCTCTGGAGTAATGTTGATACTCACCCGTTCAAAGAATTTCACGTCCCCAAGATAACAGGTTTCGGACATACAGAGCCTGGGGTTTAAATCCCAGGTCCGCCACTCTGTGACCCTAGACTAGTTGCTTGTCTTTTCTGAGCTCAGTCTTTTCATCTGTAAAGTGGAACTAATGACATTGACCTCACGGGGCTATCGCGAGGAATAAAGAGATGAACCTGAAAAGTTTGCAGTTCGGTGCCTGGCACGGGCACACGGGGGGCTCCAACATCTCTTCTGTTGTCCTGGTCAGGACGTTTTGCAGGAATAGCCAGTGCCCATGGCAGGAAGTTGACTGTCCCTCCAACAAGCACCAACTGCTTCATTGTGTTTGAGACGCAGACGTGATGGCATTTCTTCCCCTGTGCCGCAGGGAGCCGTCCACGGGCCCTCATCACCTGGTGTTCTAGGCGGCACACCTTTCCGGAGATGATCTCTTCCAAACGGCAAGGGTCGTAAGGGCAGCGCAGGGAGGAGGAAGGGCAGGGAGAGGTCCTCAGACAGTCACAGCAGCAGGCGTTTTACACCGTAGGTCAAGACCCATCAGTGAGGAGCGTTGGCGGTTCGGTGGTAGAATTCTCGCCTCCCATTAGTGGGGAGCAAAATCAATTTAGAGGGTTGTGACTAGTATTTGTCCAAGTGGAAGAAGATGGAAGGAAAAATAAAAAGAGACGAGGCAGGGGATAAGAAAAGAGCCTCTGGGCCTGCATCTTAACAAGAGTGCTGTTTTGAGAAACTGTTCTTTCAGTTCATCGATTGTGTGTGTGTGTGTGTGTATCTGTGCTAGGTCACAACGTGCAATATACATTACTTGGATGTGGACAGTGACTAACAATAGTTGTGAACTAGTAACCAAGAGAGCTAGCCCCTTTTCAACGGGGACAACGCTGATGACCAACCTGCTGCTATTCAGCTTGTGACGAAAAGGGGTTTGGTGGAGAATAACTTCACTGCCCCAGTGTTTACGAAGACGTCTCTAAGCCCTGGGCCTGTCTCTTATACACATCTAGATGTGTATAAGAGACAGCNTTTTTTGAGATTGCATCCAAGTACTGCATTTCAGACTCTTTTGTTGACCATGATGGCTACTCCATTTCTTCTGAGGGATTCCTGCCCGCAGTAGTAGATATAATGGTCATCTGAGTTAAATTCACCCATTCCAGTCCATTTTAGTTCACTGATTCCTAGAATGTCGTCATTCACTCTTGCCATCTCCTGTTTGACCACTTCCAATTTGCCTTGATTCATGGACCTGACATTCCAGATTCCTATGCAATATTGCATTTTACAGCATCGGATCTTGCTTCTATCACCAGTCACATCCACAACTAGGTATTGTTTTTGCTTTGGCTCCATCTCTTCTTTCTTTCTGGAGTTATTTCTCCACTGATCTCCAGAAACATATTGGGCACCTACTGACGTGGGGAGTTCCTCGTTCAGTATCCTATCGTTTTGCCTTTTCACACTGTTCATGGGGTTCTCAAGGCAAGAATACTGAAGTGGCTTGCCATTCCCTTCTCCAGTGGACCACATTCTGTCAGACCTCTCTACCATGACCTGCCCATCTTGGGTGGCCTCAATAATAACATTATCATTATGAAAATATTAATAAACATCAAAAATATAAATTACAGAAATATGTTTTGCAATTATACATGTCCTTTTATGTCCAGGCTTCAAGTGAATGTTCTCTGTGGTGCTTCCCAATGTCACGTCAGTTTACTGGCCATTGAAGACACAAGTTCAGTAGCTCACTGTGTTTCTGAGAGATCAGAGAAGGATGTTCCATACTTTCAGTAATACTTTCACACATAAAAATAAAAGATAGGGAGGAAAACAAATACCTTGCTTGCAATTAATCTTTAGTATATAAGATGCCACTTAGAAAAAGTTTTCAAATTAATTTGGATTAGATTGGTTATAGAAGGTTCTTGACTTGTTATTGGACAGCATTTAAGAAAAGGTATTTGGTTTTGTTTTGATTGCTTTCCTAGCACCCCTGCCTCACACCATCTTGTGTACTTTATGTATTTTAATTGATTAAAGAAATATATGTATTTAAGATCTATCAAGTGTTTAAAATGATTCAGGCATGATTGTCAGTATTTAGTCAAACATGCAACAGTCACTGATGTAGGTACTATACTCTCCTTATTTTACAGGTCAGATAATTGAGACAGAAAAAATAAGTAACTTGGTCAAAGTGCAGTTGACTAGTTGGGTACAAGAGATAGCACAGAAACCAAAGGAATATGGCTTCCTCCCTAGTCCAGTAATTTTATAAATGCAATCTTGTTAATGAGATATTCTACACATGAAAACATACAGAGACACAATCTCTGAGGTTCTTACTATATCTTTTAAGACAATTTATTGCAATCTGTTCTAGCATTAACTCCCAGCTCCTAGTGGTTGGAATTGACAAGATTTTATTTTCTTGGGCTCCAAAATCACTGCAAATGGTAACTGCAGCCATGAAATTAAAAGATGCTTGCTCCATGGGGGAAAAGTATGACAAACCTAGACAGCATATTAAAAAGCAGAGACATTACTTTAGCAACAAAGGTCCGTCAAGTCAAAGCTATAGTTTTTCCAGTAGTCATGTATGGATGTGAAAGATGGGCCATAAAGAAAGCTGAGCACCAAAGAATTGATGCCTTTGAACTGTCATGTTGGAGAAGACTCTTGAGAATCCGTTGGCCTGTAGGAAGATCAAACCAGTCAATAATAAAGGAATATTCATTGGAAGGACTGATGCTGAAGCTGAAGCTCCAATACTTTGGTCACCTGATATGAAGAACTGACTGTTTGGAAAAGATCCCATAGCTGGGAAAGATTGAAGGCAGGAGGAGAAGGAGACGACAGAGGATGAGATGGTTGGATGGTATCATCAACTCGATAGACATGAGTTTGAACAAGCTCCAGGAGTTGGTGATGGATAGGGAAGCCTGGCGTGCTGTAGTCCATGGGGTTGCAAAGAGTCAGACACCACTGAGCGACTGAACTGAACTGAACAGTTGGAAAGTTATCCAACTGTTCAGTTCAGTTCAGTTCAGTCGCTCAGTCGTGTCTGACTCTGTGCGACCCCATGAATCGCAGCATGCCAGGCCTCCCTGTCCATCACCATCTCTTGGAGTTCACTCAGACTCATGTCCATCGAGTCCATGATGCCATCCAGCCATCTCATCCTCGGTCGTCCCCTTCTCCTCCTGCCCCCAATCCCTCCCAGCATCAGAGTCTTTTCCAATGAGTCAACCCTTCGCATGAGGTGG
>SJYX01021308.1:485918-519593 GCA_006410675.1 Oreotragus oreotragus | reverse complement strand
CTGGGTATTGTTTTTGCTTTGGCTCCATCCCTTCATTCTTTCTGGAGTTATTTCTCCACTGATCTCCAGTAGCATATTGGGCACCTAATGACCTGGGGAGATTCTCTTTTGATATCCTATCATTTTGCCTTTTCATACTGTTCATGGGGTTCTCAAGGCAAGAATACTGAAGTGGTTTTCCATTCCCTTCTCCAGTGGACCACCTTCTGTCAGACCTCTCCACCGTGACCCGTCCACCTTGGGTTGCCCTGCAGGCATGGCTTGGTTTCATTGAGTTAGACAAGGCCCTGGTCCCAGTGTGATTAAATTGACTAGTTTTCTGCCAGTATGGTTTCAGTGTGTCTGCCCTCTGATGCCCTCTTGCAATACCTACCATCTTACTTGGGTTTCTCTTACCTTGGGCGCTGGTTGTCTCTTCACGGCTGCTCCAGCAAAGCACAGCTGCTGCTCCTTACCTTGGACGAGGGGTATCTCCTTACCGCTGCAGTTCCTGATCCAACTATTAGTTTGCAACAATTTTGAAACTTTTAAACATTTTCTTTATCTGGGGGCTATTAAATGTGTTTGGCTCTGTGAAAACAAGTGTTTGATAAAATGCTTGTGTGAGAAATTGTGTGTGTGCTGGCAAGCTGTTGCAGGTTCTTAGCTACAGTTTGTCCCAGGCATTACAGGGGTAAAGAATCAGCCTGTCAATGCAGGATAAGCAAGAGATACAGGTTCCATCCCTGGATGAGGAAGATTCCCTGAAGGAGGAAATGGCAACCCACTCCAGTATTCTTGTCTGGATAATTCTAAGGACAAAAGCACGTGGCAGGCTTTTGAGTCCATGGGGTCTCAAAAAGTTGGACATGACTGATCATACACACAGCTAGACTTTGTAATCAGGGATTTAAATGAATCCTGGAACCTTATATCTCAGGAGGGATTTATCTTTGGTTTAAAGACTCTTTTAGCAGCGTCTTTTACATCTTTGTTTCTCAAACTATAAATCAAGGGATTCAGCACTGGGATGATGATGGTGTAAAACACTGAGATGATTTTATCAGTGTTGGGAGAATACAGGTAGCTGGCTTTGAGTAAATGAAGAGCAGAGTTCCCTGGTAGATGGCCACGGATGTCAGGTGAGAAGCACAGGTAGAGAAGGTCTTCTTCCTCCCTCTGGAAGAATGGATCTTTAAGACTGAGAGGAGAACGTAAAAGTAAGAGATGATGATGATGATGATGAAGCAGTTAATTTCCACTGAGCTGCTGTATGTGGAAAGAAGCCACTCATTAAGTGACGTGTCTGTGCACGATAACTGAAGCAAGGGAGGGAGGTCACAGAAAAAATGATTAATGACATTTTTATCACAGTATTTCAGAATAAATGCAAAGGATGTGTGCACCACGGAACTCATATTGCCTCCACAGTATGACAAGACGATCAGCCATATGCAGATGCCCCAGGACATCACAGCCGTGTGCAGTAAAGGGTTGCAGATGGCAACATAGCAGTCACGCGCCATGGCAGCCAAGATAAAGGATTTGGTATCTGCAAAAGCACAGAAGAAATAGAACTGCAGGGCACAGCCATGATAGGAAACTGACTTATGCTAAGAGAGGCAGTTGACAAGCATTTTGGTAACAATGACAAGAATAGCAAAGGTCTACAAAGGATAGGTTACTAAGGAAAAAATACATGGGGGTTTGAAGGTGTGGATCAACCCTGACTAACATCATCAATCCAATGTTCCCCATTAAAATCATAGAGTACAAAGTCAGAAACAGGAGAAACAGGACAATCTACAGTTCAGGACGAGTTGAAAATCCTAACAGAACAAACTCTGTCACCAAGGTATAGGTTCCATCTAATAAGTCCATATTCTGTGCTGCTTTCTTCTTATGAGAATTCTAAAATCCTAAGATGCTATGTTGATAGAAAAAGATTAGATATAATTATAAGGTTATTTTATTGTTTCAACAAAAAAACCAAGCAATCAAGTCAAGAGTCCCAGACCAAATCTCCTTCCAAATATAAATTCTGAGAAACATATTTCAGAATTTAGTAGCTTTATATCATGGTTGATAGGTTTATTTGTTTGATTACTAGCTAGTTCTTCCACTGGACAGACATCTGCAGATAACATCTCATATTTCTTACTTTTTAGCTAGTACAGAGGATTAAATAAATAATGAAGTAATAAATGAAATGATAAGAGGATATATCTGTTATTAAAAATATGTTAACTTGAGTACGTCTTGTACTGATAATTCTAGAACAATGTCCTCCTTCTGTCCAGTATTTAATAGATAGTAGTGTGTTGGACTCTTGACTGTAATTAGAGTGATGCAATGAGATATACTTCAGCTATTAAAAAAATAATAAAAGCAAAAATGATATTAGTGAAATGAAAGTAAATGTCAGTAAACATCAGCTGAGAACATACTTTAGACAGGGACAAGTTTAAGGCAGTTCCTTAAATCCTGTCAAGATACTAAGTCAAGGAGATGAAAGTGATTAACTGCTTTTCTCTTTGGCAATCTTTATCATTCTTGGCTTCTAGTAAGTACAGCATAAATATTAGATGACTGAGAAAAGTGGGCAAAAAATTAGTATTAAGTTAACTTCTCACCTTTGAAAATCACTCTATATAGCCTCCTCACTAATTATATATGTGAGCAAACACAAATAGCTGTGTTTAATTTTTATCCTAATATAATTCAGGATAATTGAGTCTAAGACTTTTGTCAGTTTCTGTTTCTGTAATCTCAGAGATTTTCTGGAAGCAGGGAGAATTTGAACATGACTTTGAAATACAAGACTTTTTATTGTAACCTTGAAGGATGACTTGGAAATCTATAAAACAAGCAAGTGAAACCTCCAATGAGCTTTGTTACTAGTGCCACAGTTGGCTAGGACAAATGGTTGGGATCATTCTCTCACTTATATACAATTATTGAGACAGCTGCAGGGCTAAGAACTTCATTGCTGTAATATCATCTAATCACTAAAAGTATGCTCTACCACAGGCACAGAAAAGTCTAAGAGAATTAGAAGGCTTAGCATGCTATCTTATGTTAGTACCTCAAAGAGTGTGAATGAGATGCAGTACCTTGTTAGAATAGTAATTAATTTATTCTTATTTTGCCTGTTTTCAAGGTAATCAGAGTGTTTAGAAATGACAAGACCTGAATTTAGAGTTAATAAACATTTGGTTAGAATCTCATATTAGCCACGTGGACTGTATGACCTTGCACAATTATGTGTGTGTGTGTGTGTGTGTATATATATGTATGTATATATATATAGAGAGAGAATCTGCTATACTTAATAATATACTATATGTATATTATTACATATAACATTATATATATTTAACATTTTACTATAATAATGACAGCAGTATTTCACATGGTTTCTCTGCCAGATTAGATTAGGAAAACTATCTATCTATACTTTCTTGCTGTCTCACTTTAGATAAACTGGCACATAATAGGTAAACAGTGAAGATTAGTTTCAATGACTGCACTGCTCTCTGCTCAGCAGTAAAGAATCCATTTGCCAAAGCAGGAGATGTGGGTTCAATCCCCGATCTGGGCAGACCTTCTAGAGAAGGAAGTGGGAACCCACTCCAGTTATCCTTGCCTGGAGAAGCTCATGGATAGGGAAGCCTGGCGGGCTACACAGTCCATGGGGTCACGAAGAGCTGCACACAACTTAATGACTAAACAACAGGAGCAACTCCACTGCCCTCACGTACCCCTAGCTAATAATTAGAACTATGTCATAGATTTTTAAATAACAGTTATCACTTATGTAGCGATTGTGATGTGAAATGCAATATTCTAAACACTTTACATATCATTTATTTACTTGTCGCACAAAAGAATACTAACAAAGTTCCGCAGCAGCTGCTGCCACCGTCACCTTTCTCTTACAGTCGAGGGAGCTAAAGCACCGAGAGCTGGAGCGCTAAGCCGTGACGAAAATAGCATTGGAGCCCAGGCTCCTGCCTCCAAAACTTCAAGGCAGATTGGCTGCGTAAGCTAGATTCTCATTGTTGATTCTGTATATTGCATGGGGACATTGAAGCTTAATGTTCCGAGCCACTCCGCAAGTAGTTGGCAGGTATAATTCAAATTCAGATATGGGTGAAGTCGAAGTTCACAAGGACAGCCATGACGGTGGTGAGAGAATTAACAGCGTGGCCTCCGGGAGACAGGCTGTGGTGCAGACTTGCCGAGGGCAGAGCAGAACGACCCAGTTATTTCCTGAAAACACAGTCCGTTGCTCTCGGGGGGACTCAAGGTGAGCATCCCTTCCAATAGACTAAGAAGGGTTTCCCTGGGGGCTCAACCCTTAAAGAATCTGCCTACCATTCAGGAGACCTGGGTTTGATGCCTGGTCAGGAAGACTCCCGGGTGAAAGACATGGCAACTCATTCTAGTCTTCTTACCTGGGAAATCCAATGGACAGAGGGGCCGGCTGGGGCCACAGTCCATGGAGCTGCAAAGAGTTGAACACAACTTAGTAACTAAATCACCTCTACCACCACCATCCATGTAGAGAAACGTGAGTGAGGAGAGAAGCACAAAGGGAAAAGTCAGATGAGAGTGAATCTTGGATTCTTGCTCTCAATGGGAATGACCAAAAAGATTCAATCAAACTTAAGTGATTCGCTAAATTGTTCATAAATGTATAGCAAAACAATGTCAGAATAAATTAATTGATACTATCAGGTTTCAGTTAGCTACATAGGAGCCAATCATGTTTCAGTTTATTTCTGTTAACAACAACAACAAAAAATTACTTAAACAGGGTAAGTGTCTCGGATCCCCATAGAAGCTATAGAAGAATGACACAGGTAGATTTATTTGTGGGTAATATGCTAATCGGAGAAGGCAATGGCACCCCACTCCAGCACTCTTGCCTGGAAAATCCCATGGACAGAGGAGCCTGNCAGCCCTCCTCTCCAGGAGAGATGCTTTTCTCCAGGGCTGTGTGGAGGAAAGGGTAGTTGATGAGCTGGGGTCAGGCACTCCAGGCTGCTGTCCTCCTGCTGACTCAGGTGTGACTCAGGCCCTGCTCTCTGCAATGGCATTGATGGTCACGCCTGGTGGCTGTGCCCAAGACTGAAGCCCAGGGTTCCTGTGGTTCCAGGCTCCCTCCTTGGGCCAGCCGGTCACATCAGTGAGGACCACTCCTGCCCTGGGGGAGGGGGTCCAATGACTCAGACCTTCATCACTCCTCCTCCTCTTGGGGACAGACAAGATCTTCCCCAGGAGACACACAAACCACCCTCTCCCCTTACTCCTAGGACACCAGGGACTAGAAGACAGGATCTAACTTTGGCTTCTGAGGGCTCGGATGGGAGAGTTGGCAACCTGCCGACCTCTGAGTTAGAAAGCAGGGTGTGGGACTTCTCCTGAGAACTTCCTGCCTCTTCAGAAAGCCTTCAGGATCTCAGAATACCCAGAAGGAGACAACTTACCCAACTAAGTATTTGAGGCTTCCTCAAGACTGAATATGTTTCTGATGAAACCATCCAACATGGTCTGCAATACTGAAGGTTCTTATTTGTGAACAGGTGCAGATAAATTCATAGAAGTCACTGAAGCAAAGTGACAAATTGAGCAGGGTTCTGTACCAAGACTCAGCCTCAGTGGTGGAATGAGTATTCTTGCTGGCAAGGGACAGTCCTTACTGGATGTGTGGAGAAGGGGGTTGGTCGCTGAAGGGCTGGCAGGGGTGGTGAAGGAACATGTATCAGCCAGGTTCTGTGCAAGAAAAGGGATTGAAGACATGGGATTAAGTGCCTGAACATCTCCAAGATCTGGAGCCACGTGGGCTTCAGTCTGGGTCCAGGATCCTAGAGCTGATCTATCAATGGAGCTGTCCCCAGAGGCCGCCTCTGTTGGTCACTGTTGAGTTCAAGGCCCACAGCCGTGATGCAGGATTCAGGGATCCAGGCTCAGGAAGCCAGCCCCGCAGCTATGTCCCCATGCCCACCTGTCTCGAATCATTCTCAACGCTGGTGATCAGCTGCAATGTGATTTTCAGCTGCTGTGTCCACCGCCGTTGCTTCTCAACCCAATAACAAGAAGAACGGGCATCTGAGTACTGCTGCAGGGGGGAAAAGCCACATCTCTTCAACCTCATTTTCCAGCAGGAAAATAGCCAAAAGCAATAGCAAGGTGGCCTCCGAGTCACCTTTGTCCCTCAGGTCTTGCACAAGGATATTGAAATTAGAGAATTTAATTCACTTGCAGACAGATAGCTACAAAGAAGTCTAAGGAGTGTCAGTTTTAGCTCCCCAGCCTTGGCAGGGCAGGGAGACGCCCTAGAAGTATCGGGGAATGGAGCGGGGACAAGCTGCTCCATCGCGCCCCCTACAGGCAGCCTCCTGCATTAGGAGGAGGCTGTGGGCCTGAGTGAAACTCCCCTGGGGGCAGGCCGTTCTCTTATCAGTTCAGTTCGGTGTGTAGTCACGTCCAGCTCTTTGCAGCCCTATGGGACTGCAGCACGCCAGGCCTCCCTGTCCTGTTCTCTTATACCTTCCCCACCCTCAGAAAGGGTTATGGAGACCCAGTATGGTTGGATCTCATGTCACACCCATGTCAAAACAAATGGGGCAATAAGTTGTATACAGATTTGATCTAGGAAGTATATGTGGTGTGAAGAGTGTGAGTGGGTGTGTATGTGCGTGCGTGAAAGAGAGCGAGAGAGAGAAGGGAAGAAGGGACAGAGACACTGGTGTTTTTGTTCTCTGGAGTAATGTTGATACTCACCCGTTCAAAGAATTTCACGTCCCCAAGATAACAGGTTTCGGACATACAGAGCCTGGGGTTTAAATCCCAGGTCCGCCACTCTGTGACCCTAGACTAGTTGCTTGTCTTTTCTGAGCTCAGTCTTTTCATCTGTAAAGTGGAACTAATGACATTGACCTCACGGGGCTATCGCGAGGAATAAAGAGATGAACCTGAAAAGTTTGCAGTTCGGTGCCTGGCACGGGCACACGGGGGGCTCCAACATCTCTTCTGTTGTCCTGGTCAGGACGTTTTGCAGGAATAGCCAGTGCCCATGGCAGGAAGTTGACTGTCCCTCCAACAAGCACCAACTGCTTCATTGTGTTTGAGACGCAGACGTGATGGCATTTCTTCCCCTGTGCCGCAGGGAGCCGTCCACGGGCCCTCATCACCTGGTGTTCTAGGCGGCACACCTTTCCGGAGATGATCTCTTCCAAACGGCAAGGGTCGTAAGGGCAGCGCAGGGAGGAGGAAGGGCAGGGAGAGGTCCTCAGACAGTCACAGCAGCAGGCGTTTTACACCGTAGGTCAAGACCCATCAGTGAGGAGCGTTGGCGGTTCGGTGGTAGAATTCTCGCCTCCCATTAGTGGGGAGCAAAATCAATTTAGAGGGTTGTGACTAGTATTTGTCCAAGTGGAAGAAGATGGAAGGAAAAATAAAAAGAGACGAGGCAGGGGATAAGAAAAGAGCCTCTGGGCCTGCATCTTAACAAGAGTGCTGTTTTGAGAAACTGTTCTTTCAGTTCATCGATTGTGTGTGTGTGTGTGTGTATCTGTGCTAGGTCACAACGTGCAATATACATTACTTGGATGTGGACAGTGACTAACAATAGTTGTGAACTAGTAACCAAGAGAGCTAGCCCCTTTTCAACGGGGACAACGCTGATGACCAACCTGCTGCTATTCAGCTTGTGACGAAAAGGGGTTTGGTGGAGAATAACTTCACTGCCCCAGTGTTTACGAAGACGTCTCTAAGCCCTGGGCTGCTCATGCCCCGGTCCTGCGGTCACTTCTGGTGGCCGCAGGGTCCCCGCGTCAGGCTGCCGGCGCGCCCTTAGACCTGATGGTGGCCGCACACCCTCCGGTCCCCCGCGCCCCTCCCCAACCCCGCTCTCCTCCTGCCCGCTTCCTCCGCCGCTCCCCTCCCGCTGCCTCACCTGCTGCTCCCACGGCTAAATGACTGTGCTCTCGGCCAGCAGATAATTCCCGTCACTTCACAGTCCGCACACGGTTGCCACTGACGCCACCAGGGCTGAGCCGTCTCAGGCTCTCAGGCTTGCTCCTGGCCCCGCTGATGGGACACGGGAGGCACCAGGCCCCTTGACCTTTCCGAGCCTCCGTTTCCCCATCTGCACAATGGGCGTGAGGATCGCAAGTGCCCGGGCTGCGCATTAACACGATGGAAGAGCCACACAAGATGATAGAGCGATTCTCAAAACCCGTGAGGTCCTTCCCAGGAGCTGTGCACGTTGAAGGGCTTTGGGGCTCCTCAAGACCCTCCCTGTCTTTCCCCTTCCTCCCTCCCCTCAGAGCAGCCCATGGAAACACTGGGTTCCTACTCCATGCCCTGCACTTTAGAAAACTTTTGTTTTGGAAGGAAACGGCCAATGGGAAACAACTCTCACCTCCTGGACGCCCAGAACTACCTCGGCTTTGATACTCTCTGGTTTCCTTACTTTGAACCCCCCCGGCCCGAGTTAAAGGAACCTTCCACTCCTGCATACAGCTGACGGATTGCAAGACAAATGGAAACGCTTTAAACCTGTAGTGGTATTCATGAAAAGTCAAAACGGAAGTTGCCCAGTTGTGTCTGGCTCTTTGGAACCCAAGGAGTATGCAGCCCGTGGAATTCTCCAGGCTAGAACACTGGAGTGAATAGCCGTTCCCTTCTCCAGGGGCATCTTCCCAACCCAGGGATCAAACCCAGGTCTCCAACATTGCAGGCGGATTCTTTACCAGTTGAGCCACCAGGGAAGCCCTGTCCATATTGGACTCTCGGATGGATAAACAGGATCACTGCACTCTCTCATCTGGTTTTGGACAATGTGGTGCCTCATACCAAGCTCCCCCCACCCCAGACAAGGCTCTGAACTGGGTATTGCAGATGCATGATGGGCCCAGAGAGCGAGGGAAGCTCTCTGGGACTCAAACCAGGAAGCAGATGCTTAAGACACAGGAAACAACTTAGAGTGACTGTCCAGCTGAACGCCCTGTGAAGCAGACATGCTCTAGTCATGCTAACACAATAGCAATGCAACAGCCACCAGCCAGGCGTGGCCACCGCACACAAGTGAGAGTGCCAGTGGGACCAAAGATCAGGATTTTCAATTCCGCTACATTTTAATTAATTTCCATGTACATGAAACCAGCCATGGGTGGCTAGTGGCTATCACACCGGACAGCATCACCTGACATCTCCTTCTGGTTCCTCCTCCTTGATTTCCCCCTGGGCATCCAGCCTGAGTCACTGCTTTCCACATGGGACACTGAGTCTGAAAATGGTGAGCAGGAAGGTCTCCTTGGTCCCCTGGGCCCACCTCCTGCAGCACCGCGGCCTCCCATCTTCCAGCATCCAACAGCCTCTGAATCCGAGATGCAGCTATAATGACAGCACAGACAGCAGCCAGGAGAAGGGGAAAGACAAGAGGGTAAATACACATTAAGGAAACCAACACGAAGATTAACTGATTAAGGGAACAGGGCTCCTGCTGAGACAGCCCTGCCTGATGAAGCATCACAGACGTCAGTCTTTGGACCACGACACCCTGTGCCGGGCCTGGCTCTCTCCCAGCCAAGCAGCCGCCACTTCCTCTTCGGTAGCTGCGGGTCATCTGCAGCCAGTGACCCTTTCCCTCCCAATAAACTGTCTTCCAAGGTGAGCTGGGTAGGTGCCAACACATTTTTCCATGATCATTTTTAAAATAAACAGAGGGAAGCCAGGCTACATACAACCATGACCAGGGGCACCCAGCATGAAATCAAAGGGCTGGTCCAGGAGATGGGGTGAGACCAGGACAAACCTAGGAGCTGTGGAAGTCAGACCCACCTCTACTGGGAAACCTCTCCTGCAGGTAGGTCCCTCACTAGGACTCAGCTTTCCCATTTGCTATGTGGAATTGATGGCTACATTAACACAGGACAAAAGTCTATGCCTAGTGTTCCGTGCAATGACTGGTACATAGTAGGTACCCAAGGTGTGTGCTGAACTCATGGCTTCATTGATTAATTTGGCTGTACAACTGGTAATTATCAGCAGTGGCCAGCACTCTGACCAGACATTATGTATGGCCCTATGGAGAACATCATTCAATAGAGGACCTGCTTCTGGGATGAATTTTCACTTAGGAGTGGAAAGAATCTCATTTTCCCTGCTACTAGCTGCAGGGAAGGCTGATCTCTTGCGCCTTCCTGCTGGCAGAGGAGCCCTCAAATACTCCGGTTTACAGGCACCACCCTGCTCCCAACACACGTGGAATCATTGGGCTCAGTTTCTTCATCTGTAAAATGGGGTGAATCCCCCTCCAGCTCCGCGGCTCAAAGATCCCACAGCCTTCCTGCAGAGGGAGACCTGAGTGCGCCTGGGGATCAAAGACTCTGATTAGACTGGAGTGAGAGGACAGGGCTGCTGCAGCCTGCTCCTGCCTTCTTTGTCTTCCCCACTAGTCCCAACTAGCCTCTTTCATTCCTCAGCTCTGAGGGGGAATTTGCATATTAATTTGAAAATGAGATCAGTTATTAGCCATAACCTGTCTTGTATCATCCAATGCATCTGGACCTGGATTAGATTCAATATTGCCACAGAATAAAGATGGGAGGGGAAAGAAAAAAAGAAATAATTTAAACTCATTATTTTACTAATCCTCCCGCTTGGCTGGGCTCCCCGGAGGTGAGTTAGGAGGTAACTGAAAACACAGAGATTCGCTGAGAAGACATTTAAGATGAACGCTGCCAAGCCACGCTGTGGAACACATGGGACTTGATGGTTTTTCCCTCTCATTTACCCAAAGGGAAGGGAGGAACATGGTGGGGTGAGGCAGAGACTCCAAGAACACCAGGGTAGGTGGATGGAGTTTGAGGGCATAGGGCCCAGTGCCAATGGGACCAGGGACGCAGTTTCAGATATAGTGCAGGGGAGTCTCTGCTCCCCAGAAAGTTTCCAGGAAAGGGGAAGAGGGGGATGCCATGAACCCCTCTCCTATAGACCCTTACCCACACTGCTCCTTCTGTGCTCTGTGCAGCCTTATGCCTAAGTGGTAAAGTGAGTCTGCAAAGGAGCAGCTCAGTCGTGTTTTGTCTGATCTGATGGCACAGTGCCTTTTTTTTAGAAGATGAGTTTAATGCCAACACTGTCAAATCAGGAAATTTCACACAGAAATGAAAATCTCTGCCTCCCTTGCCAATGCAAACCTGGGTTTGGTTTCTTGAAACCAGTGTGGGCTGAAGATGCCCACTAACACAGGTGGAGTTTGGGGGTCCCTAGAGAACCATCAGCAGGGCTTCCTTTGTTATCTGTCTCCATCCCCCACCCCACCCCCAGGCATCTGTGTTTGCAATCTCATGTTTCAGGGCATAAAGGCCCTTACCTTGCAGCTCTCAGGAAATGGATCTGCCGCAATGCAGATAATCAGAATCCCAGACCCATCTCCCTCTGGGTCAGCCATATAAGGGCAGGAGCAGGGAACTGATGTTTCTAGAGCATGTACTCAACCAGGTGCTGGGCCGGGTTAAGGAGAGATGAGAGAGGTGGCTCCTAGTGTGGGGAGTCTTGAAGGGGAGATGGGCTGTGTCTGTATGAAAAAACACAACAAGAAAGAGCTTCCTGGCAGAGGTTCTGAGACAGACTGATCTGGGTTTCTCTGCTCTGACGGAGCTCCCTAGAGACGGTAGCTCACAGCAGAGGACTGGATACAGCCCCCTGTGGGCAGATGGCACCCTGACCTGTGTATTCCAGGAGCAGAATCTCTGCGAGGCTGGGGACAGAGCCCAGGGAGGCATGAAAACACAGTGGTCTGGACTGCAGGCCAGGCTCTGCCAGCCATTCACTTAGAAGATTGCCCTGGGGCAAACTGCCAAACCCTTTCTGGATGCCAGCTTCCTCAACCATAAAATGGAACCGCGGGTGCTTCCGGCCCTCCCTCTTTCCAGGAGCCAGAGAGCAGCAATGTGGAGGGCTGGCAGAGCTGCTGGGGATGAGACCAGGGCCCCATGTCTTCCAGGTACTACCCACCCTCTCCCCTCCAGAGTGTGGGACACCTAGCGCCACCCACAAGGGGCCCCATCTCCTGCCACAAACCAGGTGCTTGACATTAGCTCTGTTCACCACCGCTGTAGCTGCCGTTTAATTAATTCCTTAATGAAGAAAGCAGTGTGGGTCCCTGCAGAGGCAGACACTGCCCTTCCTGCCCACTCCTGCAGGCCTCACTAGTATTACAAGCTCTCTTCTAGGGCTGCACCATGAGCAAGTCAGTTATCCTCTCTGGGCTTCAGTTTGTTCATCTGTACAATGGAGAGCCAGACCATCATTCAGCAGCATATTATTTTCTGTTTCTCTCCATCATCTGAATCTAAAAAAAAAAAAAAGTGGGGAAAAAAAAAATATCTGTTTTTTCATCAGTGAAGCCCTCTAATCATGTGGGAATCATCTCATTGTTTTCATCCAACCGAGCCTCAGCTCTATGAATGGGGACAGAGAGAGTCCCTTCTTCCTAAGTGACTCAAGGAAATGAAGCCAAGTAAACCTCCAGCTCATATCTCAGCACTGTGATTCTTGCAGGCTTATTAGAGAACTTGGGAAATGACCGGTGGTTGAAAAGATCTCCGATGGGTTAAGAATGAACCTTACACGTGGGTCTCTGTTGCCACAGCACAGACTCCACGTGTCACTGCTGGATCATCCCCCAGTGAGCTCTGTTCAGCCCTCGTCGCCAGCACCCGGCTTCTTTGCTTCAGAGCTGGTCTCCTATTGGTCCCTCCAGTGCCTGCTCCACAGCAGGCTCTTGGAGAATGATTGTGAATAAAGAAATGAATTATGTGTAATAGCCTAGAACCATTAATCCACTAAGGACTGGGAGGCTCTGTCTTGTTTATCTTCAGTATGTTCCAGCGGGACTGACCCTGCCAGGGGCTTCTGCAACACCTAGTGTTCTGGGCCTTCAGGTTAAGCCTTGCTTGCTCCCTTTGCCAGGCTCCTCAGCCCCTGGCCCACTGTTATGCATCACAAAACTTTGGTGCTCTGGGCCAGGACCAGTGAGCAAGATACTTGCTAGGCTGCAAAATCTCAGAGGGAGGGACACCAAAAAAAACCTAGTAACCAAATAGTATTTTAATACAATATTTCTAAAAATGAAAATGGATGCAAAAAGTGTCCGTGATGAACAAAACACCAGTATTCTCAAGAAAGACAAGATCGAACCATGCACTTTCAAAACCCTGCCTCATTCACCTCCACCTCCACGTAAGAGTCTTTCGGGAGATAATAACTCAGAAGTAGCAAACTGGGAATCTGGTAGTAACATTTCCATCTATTGACTATGACACTGGCCTCTGGGTTTCCCGAGGTGTAGCCTGGGGTACTGGTTTTCAAATGGGGGTGGCGGATTCCAGTATGTGACATCAGGGCCCCTTCCCCTACCAGCCCAATTAGAATTTCGACTCCCCAGACAAGGCCGCCAATGAAGCCCCTGCCAGCTGGTCTGGAAGACAAGCATTTTAAAGAGGGCCAGGCTGGTCATGCAGTGGCCCACAGTGAATGTGACAAGGTAGTCATGTACTCCATCCCTCGAAGTCAGGTTCTGCCATAATTCTGCCGCCTAAATGCCGTGGGGTGGTGTGTGCTCCACGCGACAGGATACAGGTGCTGAGAAGGTCCTTATGGATCTCCTGAGCCTCGCAGCACAGGGAGAGCCTGGGTTCCCCATCCCCAGGGACATTTGGCGACCTCTGGAGGCAGTTTTCATTGTCATAATTGTGGAGTAGGATGCTATTGGCAGCTAGAAGATAGAGGCTAGGGGGTGCCCCTCAACAAGGGATTATTCAGCCCAAACTGTCAATAGCGTCAAGGTTAAGAAACCCTGGTAGAGAAACTAAGAAAAATGAGTTCAGATCAACCTGGCTGACAAGTGAGGGACAACCCCAGCTTCTCTGACTCTTCACTGAAAGGCAGTCATCTCTCAATCAGCCCCCCAAGTCCTGAAAGCTCTGTGGTCAGTTCCTCTGTCCACATGTAGGATGAAGCCCAAGCATTTATGAGAGAAGAGTTGGTAATTTCCTTAGGTCCCTAGAGGTTTCCTTGGCTTTCAGAAAGTCCCTCCTGAGATCTAACCTTAATCTTTCCTGCTGCAGGTCAAGAATGTTTGGTTTCCTGGAGGTCTCTCTTCTGCTCCATCCCTTTTTGACCCTTTGAAATAACTTACCATAACATTGCTGATTGAGTTTCCCTGTTCAAGAAGGGGGAAACAGCTCAGATGTCACGGGGAAATGCCAGTCCTGCCTCCCTAACAGCTTATACATACGGAGATAAGCAAGCACCGAGGTACCTCTTCATCCAGGCAGCCTGTGTCGGGATAATTATGATGACCCTCAGGCTCTCAAGTCAGGGCTCACAGGCTGGAACAGAAACCCCTCTTTGCCTCAAAGTGACACAATTCCTAATACACAGATGGATCCTATTTGAGAAAGAGCCTGGGGAGAACCTGTTTCTGTAGACTGGATGAAGTGGGTCTGCTCACTGGAGTCATCCCTGCCCTCAGCAAACACTTGCTGAGTACTTCCTGTGTCTTGGGGCAGTGACTTTTAACCCTGACATACCTTAGAATCCTCTGGAGGGCTTGTCAACACAAAGACCCCTGGGCTCACCCCCACCGTGTTGCATGAGGCTGGCTGTAGCCTGCAACGGACCACTCACCATAGCAGAGGCAGGAGCGAGCGGTGGGGATAGGAGGGCGTGAAGTAATAGAGAAGAGGTGTCTGGAGCAATCCAGGAGCTTCCCAGGAGATGCAGTGGTAAAGAACCCACCTGCCAATGCCAGGAGGCATGGGTTGGATCCCTGGGTCATGAAGATGCCCTGGAGGAGGGCATGGCAACCCACTCCAGTATTCTTGCCTGGAGAATCCCATGGACAGAGGAGCCTGGCGGGCTACAGTTCATGGGGTCGCAAGGAGTCAGACACAACTGAGCACCCACACATGTCTAAAACAATCCACCCCTTGAACCACTCAGACCTTCCTGGGCCTTGCTCCCTGTCCAACCCATCATCGAGTTTTCTTCACAGTGGTGACTGCCTACAATCTCTGTCAAAACTTAATACAGGAAGGTTGTTATAGTTCTGTGATTGCAACTAGTCCTGAGACCTAAGCTAACATTCATCATCTCCCTCCTCCTGCACACATGTTGGGCTCCCTCCCCCTTGGCCTGCTGGTCTGAGCTGCTCACCTGTGAGATACCACTGAGCCTCATCTCAAGGGCTCTGCGCTCTCAGCTGCCCTGCTCTTGTCAGGCTGCTACGACCACAGTTGTATTTGACCATGACCAGGCATGGAAGCCCAGGAGACAGCTCAGCAGACTCTTGGTTCCTTGAGCAGGTTCCTCCCTGCTCCTGACATGTACCAGCAACCCCAGCTCCTCATGAGGAGCAGGCCCAATTACTCCTACTTAGAGTCACTCCTTTCACTGCTTGCTGGTCCACTGGCAGGAGGAACCCAGATTGACTATGCTGTGGTAGCAGCTTCTGGTGCAGCGTGATCCACTGATAGAAGTATATCCCCTTCCTGGGAATCTGACAGAAAACAAGGTTACGGGCACAGAAAGCAGAAAATCTCCAAGTGTTTCCATTCGCTGAGAGTGATGGTGAGAGGTGTGCCATTCATCAGCCATGGGTTCAGTCTGCATCCTAGTGGATGACACCCCAGAGCTGAAGAGCACATCAGCTTAGCTTGTCTTTCCCGTTTACCTTCACACACACGCATGCATGTGTAAGAAAGAAGAGAAAGAAAGTGAAGTCGCTCAGTCGTGCCTGACTCTTCGTGACCCCATGGACTGTAGCCTGCCAGGCTCCTCCGTCCATGGGATTTTCCAGGCAAGAATACTGGAGTGGGGTGCCATTTCCTTCTCCAGGGGTTCTTCCTTACCCAGCGATCAAACCCCAGTCTCCTGCACTGCAGGCAGACTCTTTACTGTCTGAGCCACCAGGGAAGCCTTGATGTGTACATAGGCACAAATACACGTTCACATGCACACACACAGGCACAGGCAAGAACAGGGACAGAGGCCTTTCCCAACTCTGACATTCCATGTCCTGTGAGATGTCTCCACCTGCCCCTCAGTTCTTTCCATCCTCTGGTCTCTCTCAGACCTACTCTCCTCCAGCCTGTAGGCAAACCCCTAAGAGCACACGGCTGATTTTGGAGGCAGAACTACTGTCCTCACCCCTCCTTGAGGATGACATTCCATCCAGTCCAAGACGAGTGTTCGACTTCCAACCCAAGGCTCTCTCTGCTTCATCAGCCAGCCCTTACTCCATGTAATACTTTCTCGGACACCTCCATGTGCCGCTCACTCACATTCACATACGCTTGCACACACCCACAAACTCATAATACCCTTCTAGCATATACCTGCTGGACCCAGCAGCCAGGCCTCAGCTAAAAGCATGTTCATTTAAACCATATGTTATATAATAAAAGAATCTGTTCCTGGGTCCTGGGAGGGAACCTCTACATGTTGGAATTTCCCATGCTATTCATGGTGGGCCCTTAGACAACACCCGAGTTTATGCTCACAAGATGACTCAGGATGGGGGCTGGCCACTCCAGAAAGATGAAATATTTAATTAGATGGTTGGGGCTTGGAGCCACATATCAGCCAGAGCTCCTGGGAGGGGCAGGGGACTAAAGATTGAGTTCAGTCACGTGGCCACTGTTTCAATCATGCCCACATGATGAAATCCCAATAAAAACCCTGGACGCCATGGCTCAGTGAGCTTCTCAGATTGGCAACACTCAACATGTGCTGCAAGAGTGATGCATCTTAAGGACACAGAAGCTTCACGTTTGGGGCCCTCCCGGACCTCCTCTGTGGCTTGGGTCGGGGGGAGCTGGTCCTGCTGTGTATCCTTTATAATAAAACTGTAGTTGTTACATAAGTAAAGCACTGTCCTTAGTTCTGAGTTGAGAAGGAAAGTTAAAATTTTGCTAACTATAAGCAATAGGCCCTTATCTCATGGAATGAGGCCTTTAGGCTCACTCAGGCAGCAAACTTTTATCTCAGGCCTCCAGGCCAACCCCCTCAGGGACCCCCTAGAGAGGCTGTTTGTTTTTCCCTCAGGGACTTTCCAGGAGAGTGTTTTCCCGAGAATTAGCTAACCGTTGAAATGTGGTAATGTGGTCCGATCAGCCGTTTCAACCTGATAAGCATACAAACCTATCCACGTAAAGGTCAAAACCTGCCCACCTTTCGGGCGCTCCCCACCCTACCTGCACCCGTTTATAACTCTTATGCTTAAATACTGCTCTGTAACCACTGTTCGGGGTTCGTTCCTCCTCAGAGGTGACTGAACCCCGGTGCGCCGGCTTCATAAATCCTCTTGCTGTTTGCATCGAATCCGAGTCTTGGTGGTCTTTGGAGCGACGGGTCCCAGGAAAAGGCCATGAGGTCTAACAGAGTCACTCCAGTGAATTATCAAACTTGATGAGGTCATGGTAGCCTTGGATTTGCAGCCAGTTGGTGAGACGTACAGGAGGCTCTGAGAACCCTTCAAACTGGGGCTAGTGTCTGAAATGAGGGCAACCTTGTTGGATGACTGTGCCCTCAATTTAGGGAGTCTGACCTAACTCTGAATGGTTAGCATCATAATTGCACTGGACCAGTGCCGCGTGAGCTAGGGTGGAGATGACAAACAGACCAGGGACAGTCTAAGAAGAATTGGGCTTCCCAGGTGGCCCTAGTGGTAAAGAAGCCATCTGCCAATGCAGAAGGCTCGGGTTCGATCTCTGGGTTGGGAAGATGCCCTGGAGAAGAGAATGGCAACCCACTCCAGTATTCTTGCCTGGAAGATCCCATGGACAGAGGAGCCTGGCGGGTTTCAGGCCATAGGATCACAAAGAGTCGGACACCACTACGTGATTGAGCAAGAAGAATTAGGTGAGAGGGAAAGAACAGGAACAAATGACTCACAAAAGGCAGCTTAGGACCCACCCCTCCCCAGCTGTTCACAGTATGTAGAAGCAGGCTAGATGGTCAGTCCTTGGCACTATCAAAATATCAAAATGCTTTCATCCCCATGGCTGTGTTGAGCCCTCCAGCGCCCCTGCCCTGCCTCTCCTTCAGGATTACCCCCAACACCTACTGCCCTGAGATATAGAAACGAAAGAGTTGACCATCTGGGGTAGCAGGGATGCCACACCCCCTCCCACGGGTCAGTGCCAGAGCTCCCCATTTCCTTAAATATTGTAAATTCCAGTCCATAGTTCCAGGAATGTCAGTAGGAGACCTGTCAGAACCAACTATTTTCTAGTCTTGTTCTGCAAGGAGTTTGTCAAGAAAGACTGAGCTAAATCAGGGTTTGTAAGCTAGAAAAGACAGAAGAATTGACTGGAAAGTGAAAAATTCAGTCAATTTGGTTATTTGGCAGCTTGTATATTTAGAAATAATCCATTGGTCGGGTTGAATTCAATGTTATTGTGGCTTTCTATCCCCTCTCTTTTCCTATGTTCAGCCAAAATAAGAGTTAGCAAGCTCAGACTGCATCTCAAAGAGCTGTCTACAGAAGGAATCTAATTGCTCTGTTCCCTTGCTCAGATATTTCGGCCAATTTCAAGACACATAAATAAGCCTGTTATTCGGGCACAGAGGAGAGTGGGATTTATTGATTTAAATGAGTTGATTTGGAGGTCTCTGGGGAAAGGCGCCTGCATTATTCACTTGCAAGTCCCAGGGTATAATTTACAGTGAGTTTTCCCTTTATGCGTTGGACCTAGTTGAAGCTAGGGCATAAATTTCCTCAAGTTATTATTATTATAATTCATTATTCATTGAATGTTGACTCAGTGTAACACAAGCAGTGGTGGAAAGACAGGATCCTCCCAAAGGGCAGGACAGCCAGGGCCCCAGCAATCCCAGAGGGAGATGGAAAGAACTCCGGGGGATTGGAGGAGAGTGCCGTCTCCCCAGGACTCCCCAGGAGCTTTCTGGTGTTCACTGAACTCTCCCCCCCCCCTCCCCTCGAGAGACAGGCTTTTGGCAGGGAGAGGACACCTGCAGGCTTTGTGGGAAATTGCCCACAACTCGGGCTAACTATTGACCTGAATTTATTAGGATGGGAAAGGGCCCCTGCACAGGACAGGGACAGAAGTGAGACCCTGGGGAGGGGATGGGGGAGGAGATGCTTCCGTTTGGGAGCCACTCACTCATTTTCCCTCCAGGTGCTGGGTTAAGAACTTAAGGGTTTGGGCTGTGAACGCACGCTCATTTGATGAGTCGTGTCTGGCTCTGTGAACTCATGGACTGGAGTCCACCAGGTTCCTCTGTCCAAGAGAATTTCCAGGCAAGAATACTGGAGTGGGCTGCCATTTCCTGCTGCGAGCATTTGGATTAGTGTGCTAGCTAGCTAGTGGGGAGCTGCTGTGCACCACAAGGCACTCAGCTTGGTGGGTGGTCTGATGACCTCCAAGGGTGGGACGGGGTTTTGTGTGGGAGGGAGGTTCAAGAGGGAGGGGTGGTATCTATACATAGAGCTGATTCATGTTGCACAGCAGGTACCAACGCAGCACTGTAGAGCACTTATCCTCTAAAAAATAAAAAAAAAAAAGAACCTAAGGGCTCGGGCAGGTGGGAGGCAGCCAGGTGCAGGCATCGTTCTCCGGCCCTCCCCGACCCTAGCTTATATCTGCCCCTCCTCCCTCTTCCACCCAGTCTGTTCTCCAGAGCGGAACAGAAGTATCTCTCTTTCCCCCTCAGTCACATCAAACAATCATGCAGCTTGGAGGCGCAGGCAGGCCCAAGTGACAGAACGTTTTAGCCCTAGCAACAGCAAGCAAGTTTGGAGCCGTGCATAAGTGCAATCGGAATAAGAGGGGAGGCGAAAATGACGTACTCTGAGAACCCTTCAAACTGGGGCTAGTGTCTGAAATGAGGGCAACCTTGTTGGATGACTGTGCCCTCAATTTAGGGAGTCTGACCTAACTCTGAATGGTTAGCATCATAATTGCACTGGACCAGTGCCGCGTGAGCTAGGGTGGAGATGACAAACAGACCAGGGACAGTCTAAGAAGAATTGGGCTTCCCAGGTGGCCCTAGTGGTAAAGAAGCCATCTGCCAATGCAGAAGGCTCGGGTTCGATCTCTGGGTTGGGAAGATGCCCTGGAGAAGAGAATGGCAACCCACTCCAGTATTCTTGCCTGGAAGATCCCATGGACAGAGGAGCCTGGCGGGTTTCAGGCCATAGGATCACAAAGAGTCGGACACCACTACGTGATTGAGCAAGAAGAATTAGGTGAGAGGGAAAGAACAGGAACAAATGACTCACAAAAGGCAGCTTAGGACCCACCCCTCCCCAGCTGTTCACAGTATGTAGAAGCAGGCTAGATGGTCAGTCCTTGGCACTATCAAAATATCAAAATGCTTTCATCCCCATGGCTGTGTTGAGCCCTCCAGCGCCCCTGCCCTGCCTCTCCTTCAGGATTACCCCCAACACCTACTGCCCTGAGATATAGAAACGAAAGAGTTGACCATCTGGGGTAGCAGGGATGCCACACCCCCTCCCACGGGTCAGTGCCAGAGCTCCCCATTTCCTTAAATATTGTAAATTCCAGTCCATAGTTCCAGGAATGTCAGTAGGAGACCTGTCAGAACCAACTATTTTCTAGTCTTGTTCTGCAAGGAGTTTGTCAAGAAAGACTGAGCTAAATCAGGGTTTGTAAGCTAGAAAAGACAGAAGAATTGACTGGAAAGTGAAAAATTCAGTCAATTTGGTTATTTGGCAGCTTGTATATTTAGAAATAATCCATTGGTCGGGTTGAATTCAATGTTATTGTGGCTTTCTATCCCCTCTCTTTTCCTATGTTCAGCCAAAATAAGAGTTAGCAAGCTCAGACTGCATCTCAAAGAGCTGTCTACAGAAGGAATCTAATTGCTCTGTTCCCTTGCTCAGATATTTCGGCCAATTTCAAGACACATAAATAAGCCTGTTATTCGGGCACAGAGGAGAGTGGGATTTATTGATTTAAATGAGTTGATTTGGAGGTCTCTGGGGAAAGGCGCCTGCATTATTCACTTGCAAGTCCCAGGGTATAATTTACAGTGAGTTTTCCCTTTATGCGTTGGACCTAGTTGAAGCTAGGGCATAAATTTCCTCAAGTTATTATTATTATAATTCATTATTCATTGAATGTTGACTCAGTGTAACACAAGCAGTGGTGGAAAGACAGGATCCTCCCAAAGGGCAGGACAGCCAGGGCCCCAGCAATCCCAGAGGGAGATGGAAAGAACTCCGGGGGATTGGAGGAGAGTGCCGTCTCCCCAGGACTCCCCAGGAGCTTTCTGGTGTTCACTGAACTCTCCCCCCCCCCTCCCCTCGAGAGACAGGCTTTTGGCAGGGAGAGGACACCTGCAGGCTTTGTGGGAAATTGCCCACAACTCGGGCTAACTATTGACCTGAATTTATTAGGATGGGAAAGGGCCCCTGCACAGGACAGGGACAGAAGTGAGACCCTGGGGAGGGGATGGGGGAGGAGATGCTTCCGTTTGGGAGCCACTCACTCATTTTCCCTCCAGGTGCTGGGTTAAGAACTTAAGGGTTTGGGCTGTGAACGCACGCTCATTTGATGAGTCGTGTCTGGCTCTGTGAACTCATGGACTGGAGTCCACCAGGTTCCTCTGTCCAAGAGAATTTCCAGGCAAGAATACTGGAGTGGGCTGCCATTTCCTGCTGCGAGCATTTGGATTAGTGTGCTAGCTAGCTAGTGGGGAGCTGCTGTGCACCACAAGGCGCTCAGCTTGGTGGGTGGTCTGATGACCTCCAAGGGTGGGACGGGGTTTTGTGTGGGAGGGAGGTTCAAGAGGGAGGGGTGGTATCTATACATAGAGCTGATTCATGTTGCACAGCAGGTACCAACGCAGCACTGTAGAGCACTTATCCTCAAAAAAAAAAAAAAAAAAAAAGAACCTAAGGGATCGGGCAGGTGGGAGGCAGCCAGGTGCAGGCATCGTTCTCCGGCCCTCCCCGACCCTAGCTTACATCTGCCCCTCCTCCCTCTTGCACCCATTCTGTTCTCCAGAGCGGAACAGAAGTATCCCCTCAGTCACATCAAACAATCATGCAGCTTGGAGGCGCAGGCAGGCCCAAGTGACAGAACGTTTTAGCCCTAGCAACAGCAAGCAAGTTTGGAGCCGTGCATAAGTGCAATCGGAATAAGAGGGGAGGCGAAAATGACGTGCCTTGCTCCCTCCCTCCTTCCCTCACTCACGAGCATCCGCTGTGTACCAGATTCTGTGCTCTATCCTCGGGGTGTTCACTACTAGCTGTCTAGCTGTGAGGGTGGAGGAGTGAGGACTCATGAAGCAGCGTGCTCTGCCAGGAAGGGATCTGGGGTCCTGGGAAGTTACCGAATCTCAGTAAACCTCAGCTGCCCCACTCTAAAGGTGAGGTGCCACCCACCTCACGATGGTGGTGAGGGAAATACGCACCAGTGATTGAAGCACACGCCCAGTGACAGTTAGCTCTCTTTCTGTCATTAACGATAAGTGTCACTATTGGTGGGAACGTAAATTGGTGTAGTCCCTACGTATGGAAAACAATATGGAGTTTCCTCAAAAAATTAAAACTAGAACTACCATATGATCCAGCCATCCCACTCCCAGGCATATATCCAGATAAAACTACAATTCGAAAATATACATGTACCCCTATGTTCATAGCCGCACTATTCACAACAGCCAAGACATGGAGACATGACAGATGAACGGATGAAGGAGATGTGGTGTGTGTGCACACAGGATGGACTACTGCTCAGCCGTAATCAAAAAGAATGAAAAAATGCCATTTGCAGCAGCATGGCTGTAATTAGAGATTATCATACTATTAATAATCATAATTAATAATTATGATTAATAAATAATCATGATAATAATAACCATACTATTAATAAGTGAAGTAAATCAGAAAGGGAAAGACAAATACCTTATATTACTTATATATGGGATCTAAAATACAACACAAATGAACTTACCTACACAACAGAAACAGTTTTACAAACATAGAGGGCAGACTTGTGGTTGCCAGGGTATGGGGTGGGGGAGGGAAGGGCTGGGACTTGGGGGCTCGTAGATGCACACTGTTAAACAGAGGATGGATAAACAAGAAGGTCCTACTGCACAGCACAGGGAACCATGTTCAATATCCTGTGATAAACCACAGTGGAAAAGAATACGAAGAAAGATATATGTGTATAATTGGATCACCTTGGTGCACAGTAGAAATTAACACACTGTAAATCAACTACACTTCAATAAAACTAAGAAAAAAAGAGTCACTTATAGACACAGTGTTTTGAAAAGCTATGCTTCCACGAAGCAACCACTTTTATTTGAAATTGTCAATGAAACACAAATATAGAAACACATAAATATCATAAATGCAGCTTGAAGAATTCTCACAATTCCACACTCTGACTGAGAAATAGGCCATAACCAGGACCCCCCGGGGACCCTGCCCTACCATCTTTCTATTCATCGCCCCACCCCCAAGGATAATTATCTTGACTGACAACAGGGTTAGTTGTGCCTGTTTTTGTACTTATTATTGAATGGCATTTCACAGCATGCACTCTTTTGCATCTGACTTCTTTTATTCAACCTTGTTTGGGTCGGGGGAGGGTCATCCATTTTGCAACTGACTTGTCTTTGTCAGTGAATTCTGCAACTGATCGCATTTTCAGGGAGCTGAGAGCTGCTATAATGACCCCCTCCATAGACCCCCTAGAGAAGGGAATGCAACCCACTCCAGTAATCTTGCCTGGAGAATCCCATGGACAGAGAGCCTGGTGGGCTACCGTCCATGGGGTCGCAAAGCGTCGGACATGACTGAGTGACTTTCACTCACTCACACTCACCAGAAGCCCCACAGGACCTCACAGGAAGCCTCTGTACACTCACCTTGCCCTTGCTCCCCCATGCTCCCCCATGTACTTCATTTTGTCTCACTGGTGAAGTGTAAGGATGTTTCTGACTCGTCACACATCCCATTTGGAATAATACTTTTGAAAAAATTATAATAATAATTGAATGCTAGTTCTGCCTTCCCTAGTCCAAGGTTCCTCTCACTATACAACTGTTTTAGGAAGATGATGATGATGGAGGAGGAGATGATGCAGGTGAAGCTGAAGCTGGTGATGGTAGGTAACATGTATTATGTTGCTTATATGTCCTGGGCCTTATTCTAGCCTCCTGATCTGTACTGACTCATGAAATCTTATCACAACACATATCGATCCCCATTTTCAATGAAAGAAACTAAGGCACAGAGAGGCTAAGTATCTTGCCCAAGGCCGTCCAGCTGGTAGGTGGTAAAGCTTGGCTTAGAGCCCAGCCTAAAGCCATCTGGTTCAGAAGCTCTGCTCTTAGTACTGGCTAGTACTGCCCTTGAAGAACACACTCTGAGCCACCAGTACTGTCATCCCTTTTGAGGAAGTGCTCCTGACTTGCTCCTCTGCATCAGTTACCAAAGCACCAATGACAAGCCTGATCCACAGCCTCTCACAAACTTGTGTGTGTGTGGCTGGAGAGTCAGAGATGCCTCTGATTCTAATGCAGATGAGCACACACCACAAAGGGCTAAAAGCTCCGGCAGAGCAGACTCCCTCCACCCCTCCCCCAGGCAGCACCAAGTACAATTACCCCTGTCTTTCTGCAGAGCCAGAGGCAGCCTTTTAGCAGCATCAACAGCTTTTAAATCACCAAGGGCGAGTCCAGGCAGATCAGGCTGACCAGTTTACGGAAGAGCCCTGGCTGCACTGTTATCTGCGGGAGGGTTGACCTAGGTCTGATCAGCTTCCACTTCAATTTTCAGACTCTCTAGGTTCTTCATTTCTACACTTCACAGCCATCCCACACAGCAGGAGTTACCTTTTCCATTCTCCAGTTGAGGAAACTGAGGCGCCAATAAGATGGAGTCAGTCAATCAGGCCTAAGCAGTCTGGCTTGATTTACCATGAAAAAGAAATCTCAGTGTTTGTTAAGAAGAGAAATACACTGAATTTTTTTTTTCTGCAACAGAATCACAGGACTGGGTCCCCAGAGCAGACACAAGGGGGAAACTTAGGTTCAACCCAAATTGGGGTGCAGGTGCAGACAAAGCTCCCCAACAGTCTTTGACTGAGCAGAGCAGGCTCCTTGCCTTCCCCGGGCAGCCACTGCCCCAGGAAACTACACTGAAAATCTGCCCCGAGCTCCAGCTCCCCGGGAAAGCTCCTCCCACTCTGGGTCCTTCCTTGGGCTTTAATCTGTCTTACCACTTAATTTCTCAGTAAATTCTGTTGGCAACTAGCCTGTGCTTTCTCCAAGAGCAGTAAACACCTTGCAATTTATAAATCACTCCATCAGTAATTGCCTGCAGAAGAAACGAAGCCGCCAAGACTGAGTGGTGAGGATGCTGAAGAAAGAAGGACTGTGGCAGACAGGGGTGCTGTTTACAGAAGCAGAGACAGGCCCCTCCCTTCCAGCACCGCCACCATCCAACCCTACTCCCCTCGGTGCCTAGAAAGGGCTGCCCGTCCTCAGAGACTCATTCCTATTGCCACACAGAGAGCACAGGATGAATGCTAAACATACCAGGCACCTGGCATTTTCAAACCACGCAGTGAGCATCATCGTCCCAGCTCTCATACCACATACGAGGGTGAATAGTCTGTCCAGCCTGCAGGTGGCAGGGCCAGGATTCAAGCCTGATTCTGGCTGACTCCAAACCCATGACGATTTCCAAGCCCTCCTTGGTCTCCAGTGGACAGTGGCTGTCGAGAGGACCTGACTACACCACGGGAAAACACAGGTGTGACATTTCCCTGTGCTGGAAACTGTCCCTTCATCCCTTGGGGTCCCTCTGCCCCAGGAGCTGCAGGACACTGTGCCATGGTTTTTTCTTGCCCTCTGGCCTCTGGGACGCTCTGCCAGCGGGCAGCCCTAGGAGGACATGGAAGGGTGGAGGCTGACGTTGGGGTATTTTCTCTCCTGGCTTCCTTCCTGCTGGGTCTCAGCAGCCTGGCCGTCCCTCCAAGGAAGGCCATTGCTCCTCTCAGAGTGGCCTTTTCTACAGGATCCCCTTGTTGGGTTCTGGAAAGCACACCCTCCCCACATTCCTTTTGTCTGAGGGGTAGTAACAGCCCTGCAACCGCCAAGTCCTGGTCCTGCACCTTTGATTTCCCTATTTTCTGCCTTCATGAACAGTCCATGAAGCCCTGCTCAAATTATTCTCATTGAAGTGATTGGCATGTGGTAACCACGTGTTCTGGGAAGCAAACTCACTCAGAAGGACAATGCAGATAGTGGAGTGTAGTTTATTACATCACTGGTCCCAACGCAGAATCTCCTCTTAGCCAACGACCCCGACCGACTTTTGAGAAAACCTTATATACCTTAAGTGTACTACTCAGGCCCACATTCCCAAATTCCTTAAACCTAGCCTGGAAAGAGTTAAAGGGAGATATAAGCTGGTTACAGCTATGATCATAATCAGAAGGGTCAGCTGGTTTATACATTGTAGCCTACACCAATGGGTGCCATCAAGATTACAAAGGTGATTGACTACACAGTGGATTATTACATTCTTATTCTTTTTGGCGAAGGGAAATCTTGGTATGGAATCTGGTGTTTATCAGTCCAGGAGGCCAGTGTGGCCATAGGTATGTTATCCCCAAGGCTGCCAAGCACATAGTCCAAAGCTCACTGAAAGTGCAAGATGGAGTTTCCTCCTTTTGCAAGATGCAGTCAGCTCGGCCTGTTCTGTCCCTCCCTCAGGCGCAGTGACCCACTATGCTTGCGTGTATACACACACACACACGAAACAAAATTTCAAGAAAACATCCTATTCTGCCAAACCCTACTCTGACTCACCAAATATTACATATTTTTTCATGGCTCACATTTTGGAAAAATCCATTTTATACCACAGCCATGATAGCATCCACAGTGATCATCTAACCTGATCTTGTCGTTTTGGAAACAGGTGAGGAAAAAGAATTGGTTTAGAAGGATATATTGCACAGCATGGGGGAATAGAGCCAATATTTTATAATAACTCTAAATGGAGTAAAACCTTTAAAAATTGTAACTCACTATATTTTACACCTGTAACATACAATATTTTACAGCCACTATACTTCAGTTAAAAAATAACTGGTCACAGAAGCTTGGTCCAGGCAAATTCTGGACTGGAACTTGAATCAGGTGGCCACTGACCCCACTTGTAGCACCCAGCCCGAGTCCCCTTTGCTTTGGGGCCCCTTGACTCTCACATGGAAGTGGCCGCAAGATGGTCATCCCCTTCCTAACCAGATTCTCCCTCTTAATCCTGGTCCTTTTCAAGGCTGCCACCTCCTCTTCCACTGACGAATGGCCCTGCCAGGGTTGATGGAAGCCGCGCTCCTCGGGTCTCGAAGGAGCCCAAGTAATCACTCAGCCCACGCCTCTCATTTTACAGGTGAGGAAGTATGTCACCTAAAATACAGCTCGCCACTAAATCAGCACAGGCTTGATGCACAGCACCGTGGCTGAGGGCCAACAATCGCGAGGAAAGTCCGCGGAGCGCGGTCTGCAGCATGTGGCTTCAGGGAGCGCCCCGCGGGGTCGGCAGGTCCCCACCACGGCCCCCCACAGACCCCACACCTTCCAAAGGCTGCAGAAGCAGGAGGGATTCATGGTGGAGGGAAGGGAAGCCTGAAGTTTTGCCTGATTGTAAGCTCTGGGTTCCCTGAGAATCAGCATTTGCCAGTTGGAACTGAGGAGGAAGAGGTGGATGAGGTAAGGAGAAGGACCCGTAGTGAAAGTCGCTCAGTCATGTCTGACCCTTTGTGACCCTGTGGACTACAGCCTGCCAGGCTCCTCTGTCCATGGGAGTCTCCAGGCAAGAATACTGGACTGGAGTAGACTGCTATAACCTTCTCCAGGGGATCTTCCCAACCCAGGGACTGAACCCAGGTCTCTCGCATTGCAGGCGGATTCTTTACGATCTGAGCCACCAGGGAAGCCTGAAGGGCCCATAAGGGGAGATGATTCTAAGCAGGACCCTGTGAGGCACCTAGCCACGAAGGCTTTCAAACAGTTCGGGGAAGGGAGGGAGGCAGGGACGAGGGAGAAGCGGCCAAGAAACCATGTTGCAGCCTGGGGGCAGGGCTCTGGTTCACTCAAGGGATACACATAATCCTTAATGTTTGCAGAAATAAAACACCCACCAAACGGAAGCTGTTAGCGTCCTTCATTCCAGAGAAGACCACAGTTTGATAACCCAGAGAAGCTCATTAGGAGACTGAGACCAGATTAAAGGCATGTAGGCCCTGCCCAGGTGGCGATAGTGGTAAAGGAACCCCTAAGAGATGCGGGTTTGATCCGCGAGTTGGGAAGATCCCCCAGAGAAGGGAACGGCAACCCACTCTAGTATTCTTGCCTGGAGAATCCCACGGACAGAGGAGCCTGGCAGGCGATAGTCCATGGAGTCGCACAGGGTCAGACACGACTGAAGTGACTTAGCACAGCACACGCACACAGGCCCTGCACACGCCTCAGTCCCTATCAGCAGCTCCATCCTTGGACCATCGCTATAAAACTCCTCACCAGATCCCCCTGGGGTGGGACACAGAGTTTCCAGGGTTCTGGTCTGCTGTGTTCCTCTTCGCCTGGCAAAGCAATAAAGCTGTTCTTTGCCATTTCACCCCGAATTCTGACTCTGAGGTTCGATCTGGCACCGGTGCACAGAGGCTGAGCTTCTAGCATCATTCTCAGTGGCTAAATCTCCTTTCCCAGTCCCTCCGGCCATGACCTCCAAAGTGGGGAGCATGGAGGATTAGAAAGCAGAATTGAGGGAACAGGAGGGAAGAATTACAATTTCTGTGTTTATTTTTATCCTTAAAAAAATGTTTTCCTATTACTTAGTATCCTGTCTTTCAGGATTACATGTAAAAAACTTACACATTAATACCCTTATTTTGAAGGTGAGAAGTAAAGTGTGTTCATCCTTGGGATACAAATCCGCACAGGTTCCAGGTCGCTGCTCTGGGGAACTGGGGGCTCTCAGTGTGTGGGCTGGGTCAGCATCACCTGGGAGCTCTGTTCAGGGCCCAGGTCAGACCCGCTGCAGCAGCTTCGCTGGACCAGGAATCTGCATGTTAAGCAAGCTCCTCTGGGAAACCCATGGCCATGAGCCTGTCTTTGCTGAGGGTCACTCTGGGCTTTGCCTCAGCAGCAGTGGGAAGAACCCACCTGGTCCACAGCAGCCCTTCTGTCTTCCCTCCCCAGGGCTGCGTCTCACAGAGAAATCGGTCCTGGCAGCCCCAACTTCCACACGCGCGTGCAGGGTGTCTGACCAACGGGGGAGCCCGGGGCGATGAAGTCCTCAGGATATGCGCCCTGACACGGGAGCTGCCTCTGCCTCCTTAGCTCACGTCTACCCAGAGCTGTGGCCTGGCGTGGNCCCAACTTCCACACGCGCGTGCAGGGTGTCTGACCAACGGGGGAGCCCGGGGCGATGAAGTCCTCAGGATCTGCGCCCTGACACGGGAGCTGCCTCTGCCTCCTTAGCTCACGTCTACCCGGAGCTGCGGCCTGGCGTGGCTCTGGAAGGCTCTCAGCCTGCCTGCTGGGGGAGCCTGGCCTTTCTCCGGGACCAGGTTGGGAACTTCAGGGTGAGGACAGCCCCTGTGAGGGCAGGAGGGGAAACGCAACTCTGGCACCCCAAAACTGGCCTAAAGTTGGGGACATAACCCCCAAGGCTGGCCCAGGGTCAGGGAGGACTTTCTGATGTGAGGGTATGGAAGTGGAAACTTATGAAGGGCCCACCTCGGGGAAAGGAAGAGAGAGAAAAAGAGGAGGGGAGAAAGTGCGACAGAGGGAAAAAAAAAAAACAGAGAGAGAATAAGACAGGCAGAGACGGAAAGGAGGAGGAGAGAGAGACAGACAGCTGCTCTTGAGAGGGGGGCGCGGTGAGGGGCGGGCGGTAGGCACCAGAGCACACCGACAGACGGAGCTGGGGAGAGGGCAGGGTCTGGCACCAACTTCCACACGCGCGTGCAGGGTGTCTGACCAACGGGGGAGCCCGGGGCGATGAAGTCCTCAGGATATGCGCCCTGACACGGGAGCTGCCTCTGCCTCCTTAGCTCACGTCTACCCAGAGCTGTGGCCTGGCGTGGCTCTGGAAAGCTCTCAGCCTGCCTGCTGGGGGAGCCTGGCCTTTCTCTGGGACCAGGTTGGGAACTTCAGGGTGAGGACAGCCCCTGTGAGGGCAGGAGGGGAAATGTGACTCTGGCACCCCAAAACTGGCCTAAAGTTGGGGACATAACCCCCAAGACTGGCCCAGGGTCAGGGAGGACTTTCTGATGTGAGGGCATGGAAGCAGAAACTTACGAAGGGCCCACCTCGGGGAAAGGAAGAGAGAGAAAAAGAGGAGGGGAGGAAGTGCGACAGAGGGAAAAAAAAAAAACAAAAACAGAGGAGAGAGAATAAGACAGGCAGAGACGGAAAGGGGAGGAGAGAGAGACAGACAGCTGCTCTTGAGAGGGGGGCACGGTGAGGGGCGGGCGGTAGGCACCAGAGCACACCGACAGACGGAGCTGGGGAGAGGGCAGGGTCTGGCTCACTTTAGGAAAGAAACTGCCCCCTGCAACCTGTTAGTCTCTATATTCCTTTACAGTGGCCCCAGAATGGCTGCAGTAGGAGAGAGGAAGGCTCTCTGACCAGCGATGCTCAGTGTTTCTGAAACTTTTCCTGGAGAAGGTGAGGAAAAGCTTTTGCACTATCAATGCTTTTGCATTGGCCACTGGAGCCTGTTTACATTTGTGTTTTAATATCTGAGCCATAAACCAGCAAATTACCTGTTGCGCCGTTGTAGCCAGGATGCTTGCTGCTGATGGCATTTGCACGGGTGACATGCGCCAGGTGGGACTCTCCAGGGTGGCTGCTGGAGTTTATCTTGGGAGCATTTGGGTTTTGCTGATTTAATAACCAAGGAAGGCCTGGAGCCTGTGCTGTGGGGGAAATGTTTCTTCTGATGAAGGGAACTGGCGAGTCCAGCGTCTCCACCACAGGTCAGGCCAGAGCTTATTTAAGAGAGCAAAAGGAAAAGGTGTGGAGAAAACATTTGCTTGTTTAATTGGCCATAGATTTCCCTGGCAATAATTTGCAGCAAGACCTCTTCAAGGTCATGTATCTAGGCTGGCTGGGTGAGGAACAGGAAATTCTGGGTGCTCGGTTTTTTAAATGAGTTTGCTGCTTTCTCTTGGACTCATCCATCAGCTGATGAATGTCTATTGTTTACCCGAAGGTTTCTGCCTGGCTGGCCTGGCTCTCTGCCTGGACCCAGTGTGTCTGGATGAAGGCAAAGTTGAAGGACTTACCCTGGGGTTTGGCGTGTCAAAGGCCTTATACCCAGACCCCCGGGCACAAACCCCACCCCAAGGTCAGTCAGCCACTGAACCTCGCAGCAGAGAGACAGCTCTGTGGAAGACTGATGGGCAGCAGTGCCTGTGTGCCAGCTTGCACAGGTCCAGGCTGGGTCTCTCCCTGGACCCACACCCCAGTCCCAGACTGGTGATCTGCTGGAGCAGATTCTGTATTTCCAGGGTCTTAGCACATGACTTGACACTCTGCAAAGGCTCAGTAAGTGCTGAAATGAATGATGTAGCAACTTGCCCAAGGACATCTAGCTGGTAGAGGCAGAGCCAGGATACCCAAGACTAGCGCTGTGTTCCTCATTCTCCCTCCTCCCTCCACACTGTCCATCAAGACATACAGCAAGAAAGCATATAGACATCTGGCCCTAGGCCCCTGGAGTCTGAGTCCTGATTTATTTCCTAGCTGTGAGATGGCCTTGGAGGCACACCTCTCAGATTCTTCTTCAAGAAGGAATTCCCTGTTCAGTGACAAGGAGGGCAGTTAGCTGACAGCCTCTGGTTATGCACCTTCAGTGGGCTACCCCAGCTCTGGGGCCCAGGCCAGTTCCTCCCAGTCAGGCCCAGTCAATGAACGACAGCATGGGAGGTGTTGGGGCCCAGTCTTTTCCACCCAGAGCCAGACTTACCTAATGGGCACTCTGTTCCAGAGCTCCTCACTGGGCTTCCCGCGATGCTGCTGCGGTGCATGACCTGGTGCGTGGTGGTCTAGGACATCCCCACTCCGTTCCCCGTCCCAGCTCACAGGTCTGCATTGTTTTCTGAAGACTCTCCCTGCCCTGGGACCATAGTTTACTATGTAATAAATATGATGATACTGTCCAGGGATAACTGATACCATAGTGATTGCTGAAGGAGGGAAGAGATGGGAACACATTACCTAGTTTTGGTCAATGAGTTATGGGATGTTTGGGGTGGGGGGGTTTCTTCAAAGCTACTTCTTCTTGTATAGGAACCTCTTAGAGAGAAGCTATTTATCTGCAGGTGGTTCTGTAGCCACCTATGTGATAGGGTGGTGGCTGCTGCTGCTGCTAAGTCACTTCAGTCGTGTCCGACTCTGTGCGACCCATAGACTGCAGCCCACCAGGCTCCCCTCTCCCTGGGATTCTCCAAGCAAGAACACTGGAGTGGGTTGCCATTTCTTTCTCCAATGCATGAAAGTAAAATGAAGTCACTCAGTCGTGCCCGACCCTCAGCGACCCCATGGACTGCAGACTTCCAGGTTCCTCCATCCATGGGATTTTCCAGGCAAGAGTACTGGAGTGGGGTGCCATTGCCTTCTCCGGGGGGCTGGCGGGCAGGTGGTCAAAAAACTGACCTAGGAGTGGAGCTGAGTCCAGGGAATCACAACGAAATGGAGCCAGAGTCCTGATGACAGTGGGAACCCCTGGATCAAACCATGCTGGAAACCAGCAGGACTATCTCTGAACTTTCCAATAACTCATTCATTCAATTATATTCAGTTCAGTCGCTCAGTCTTGTCTATTTGCAACGCCATGAATCGCAGCATGCCAGGCCTCCCTGTTCATCACCAACTCCCAGAATTCACTCAAACTCATGTCCATTGAGTCGGTGATGCCATCTAGCCATCTCATCCTCTGTCGTCCCCTTCTCCTCCTGCCCCCAATCCCTCCCAGCATCAGAGTCTTTTCCAGTGAGTAAACTCTTTACATGAGGTAGCCAAACTACTGGAGTTTCAGCTTTAGCATCATTCCTTCCAAAGAACACCCAGGGCTGATCTCCTTCAGAATGGACTGGCTGGATCTCCTTGCAGTCCATGGGACTTTCAAGAGTCTTCTCCAACACCACAGTTCAAAAGCATTAATTCTTCAGCACTCAGCTTTCTTCACAGTCAAACTCTTACATCCATACACGACTACTGGAAAAACCATAGCCTCGACTAGATGGACCTTTGTTGGCAAAGTAATATCTCTGCTTTTGGATATGCTATCTAGGTTGGTCATAGCTTTTCTTCAAAGGAGTAAGCATCTTTTAATTTCATGGCTGCAGTCACCATCTGCAGTGATTTTGGAGCCCCAAAAGATAAAGTCTGACATTGTTTCCACTGTTTCCCCTGTTTCTATTTCCCATGAAGTGATGGGACCGGATGCCATGATCTTCGTTTTCTGAATGTTGAGCTTTAAGCCAACTTTTTCACTCTCCTCTTTCACTTTCCTCAAGAGGCTTTTGAGTTCCTTTTCACTTTCTGCCATAAGGGTCGTGTCATCTGCATATTTGAGGTTATTGA